>JBBPBX010023015.1:1682-23963 GCA_038048925.1 Garcialebias charrua | reverse complement strand
AACATTAAATGCACTGATTAAGTGATAATGTGTACTTGCCTGTTTTATATATTTGCTATCACATTTTGCCGGGCCCTAATAGCTTCCTGGGTGGGATGTACATTGAGGGGTGCAGGTTCTGGTTCCTCTGGTGGGGGCAAGCGTATGTCAGGCTGTGGTATGTCAAGTCCGTGTGCCAAATTGTGGAGGACGCCACATGCCATCACAATGCGGCACACTTTTACAGGACTATAGAGCAGCAGACCTCCAGTCCTGTCCAGACAGCGCCACCGTCCCTTTAGCAGGCCAATTGTCCTCTCGATGACTGACCGGCTGCGGGAATGGACGTCATTAAACCTCCGCTCTTGCTCAGTGTGGGGGTTGGCGAGAGGAGTCATGAGCCATGTTTTTAGTGGGTAACCACGGTCCCCTGTGAAATAAAAATAATAAATTACAAATGGGCAGAGTCAGATGCTTATCAGTTCGTAATGCGGCGCTTTTGGGTTACTTTGTGTTAATGAACGCAGCAGTGCGCTGGTGAAAGGCGGACGCATTCCACACTTTACGCACGTGTTTATTTGCAGAACCGCTATACACACAGAAACAAACAAGGGCTTGGTAGACTGCTCTGAAACTGCATTTTAACCAGCCATTAACAGAAAGTTGATCACTTGAAGCACTGACTAGTAATGGAACTTCAAAGACAGGGCGACATGTGGGGGCGCACAGGTTCCATGCGCATAAGAGATTATAAGGATGAAAAAAGAATAATTTACTCACCAAGAAGCCAACCATCTCGCACCGTGCCAGCTTGTAGTCTGTTCCCAACCATGCTGTTCATTAGAATAAATGAATCGTGTGTTGAGCCAGGCCACCTCGCCACAATGTTTGTTAGACGCATTTGCGCGTCACAAATAATTTGCACATTGATTGAATGAAAATGTTTCCTGTTAACGTAAACATATTCATCCTGTGATGGTGCTTTTATAGCAATGTGTGTGCAGTCGACAGCCCCGATTACATTAGGAAAACCGGTTGTCGCTGCAAATTGCGCTTTAATGTTGGCCTGTTCAGCTGCATTGTATGGGAATGTTATATACCTGGGTGACATACGGATAAGTCCATCCCACACAGCTGGCATGGATCGGCTCAGTGTGGACTGACACAGTCCCGATCGGTCTGCCAACTCCCTCTGAAATGCCCCTGTTGCAAGAAATCCCAGTGTTGTCAGCAGCTGCACATGTACAGGCAGCGCACGGCTCCTGGCTGTGTGGTGCTCCAAAACCGGTCGTAGCTCTAAGCACAGTTGCAGAAGTACTGCCCTCGGAAGCCGAAAACGACTGATGAGCCAGTCATCATCATGAGCCAGAAAATCCTCTCGGTCTCGAAAGACACGCTCTCTGCGTATAGCGCCATTTGCTATATCCTCTAATAAAGCTAAGGCCATTGTTGTCAATATTGTTGCCACTATTTTGCGCATGCTTTTGTATCCACTCATCTAATTGCGTCCATGTGGATGTAATAATTGTTAATCATGTGTGTTTGGTGTGAACAATAATAATTTTCACATCATGAACAGTTTCTCAGAATCACCTCTAAGTGTCGCCAATGGAACCAAAACCACAGAAACATGCGTACGCCAGCCCTGGAGTTGGCGTGGGGCTGCGCACATTTCCACGTTCAGTTCTGTTTTGATACATACGGAGTTTTGCGTGGAAAATGGCGTACGCAAGGTTTTAGTGCGTACGCACCGTTGATACATGAGGTCCCTGGTGCGCATCCAATCATAATAAGATTTATAAAGGGCGTGCTAAGGATGAAACCACCCAGCACGGTCCTGACCCCTGGTTGGGATCTTAGCTTGGTCTTGGGGGCTCTCTGTGATGCTCCATTCGAGCCACTGAGCAAGGTTAAGATAGATTTATTATCTTATAAAACTGCTTTACTCTTGGCACTTTGCTCGGCGAAACGTGTGGGTGACCTCCATGCATTGTCTGTACATCCAATGTGTACCAGATTCGCCCCTGACGGGTCAAAGGTCACCCTAAGGCCTAATCCCGCATATATCCCCAAGGTCTTGACTTTAAACCATAGGAGTCTGGACTTTGAACTCTCCTCTTTTCCACCTGCTCCTGTCCTCACTCAGGAACAGGAAAGGCTGAAGGCTCTCTGCCCCGTGAGAGCTTTACGCACTTACATGCAGAGAACAGCCGAATGGAGAAAAACAAATCAACTGTTCGTGTGCTTTGCTACCGGAAAGGCCCTGTCAAAACAACGCCTCTCACATTGGGTGACTGAGGCCATTAAAAGGGCATACAGTAGCAAAGGTCAACAGGTGCCCTCTGGAGTGCACGCTCACTACTAGGGGCTTGGCCACTTCGTGGTCACTGTTCAAGGGTGTACCAGTTGCAGACATTTGTGCTGCGGCGAACTGGAGCTCAATAAACACTTTTGCAAAGCATTACAGTTTGGATGTTACTGTGTGTGATGTCACTCAGGCTGTTCTTTCTTTTTTCTCTCTTTTTTTCCCTATAGATGTTCTTTCTAACACAGTAGAAAGTAGCCTTGAGATGCCTGTTGGTCAAGGGCAGACGTTCACACTAGCATGCATTTTACTGAGCATTTTAAGGGAGTGAATGAGTTACGTTCCCATAGTGATATGTTGTACCGAGAGAACCAGACTGAAAGGGAACTTAAAGTTATGCACCATAACTCATGTTCCCTGAAGGAAGGGAACGAGGTGCAACATATCTGGCCCCTTTCAATGCTGAAAGCTCGGTGAAGAGCAATTTTGGAGAAAGATGGATTGGCGTCGGTCGCTTAAATACCCAGAGGGCGGGGCCTCTGGCGTGACATTGACACCCTAGCCGTAAAGGCGTGAATGTATTCCTTCAGGTAATCGCGCGGGGTGCAATTTCCATAGCATATGTTGCACCTCGTTCCCTTCCTTCAGGGAACATGAGTTATGGTGCATAACTTTCAGTTCTGGATTGTGTTACCAGAACTCTGGAAGCTTAATAACGGCAAACACAGCAGATGAAGCGACGGCAGGAGACGAGTCAACGGTGGTTGGAACAACGTCTGCCCGGCAAAAAACTTGGTCAGAAAACACGGCAGATGAAAAAGCAGCGTCAGCATCTGGTGAGTTCTCGTTCAAAGACATATTCAGATGTTCGGGGTCACCAATGTGGAAGTCGGCAGAAAGAGACAAAAATATTTTGAGTTTCGATTTATTCTCGTCTTCCAACATCAAGCTCAGGAGAAACAACTGAAATACAACCGTTGAACTGCTCTCTTTATATTCTGTCCCTTTCACAATAAGAGCACATTCTGATGTGAAATATATACATTTGTGTCTGCCACAGTACAGTATTTTGGAAATACGATAAAATGCGTGGAGGACGAAAGTGAAAGTAACTGACCAGCGAAGTCTGCTGCAAAGATTTCTCCAACAGCTCCTGCTATATCACAAAGGATTTACGATCAAACAGCTCAGTGGAAGGTGAGCGGTTTAGTTTTATTTTTAATACTCTGGAAGCAACATATGTTGTTCCTTCATGTAGATAAAGGTCCACACAGCTCCAGCATGAAACAAGAATAACATGGGAGAAGTTCTGATGCAGCTGCAGCTCAAAGGTAACTGTTGTTTTCTCATATTATACTAAAACTTATAGACAAGTTGTACAACAAACTTAATGTAATTTGTCTTTTAACAGGTTGGAGAGGACAGATGAGACACATCGCCTGGAGTCAGTTCTAAATGATACAATTTATGTATATAAATTACAGTTCAGAAGAGATTTTGTGTAAACTTGCACAGATTTGGAAATTTTGTTAAAGATTTACTAAATATGAATCGATATGATAAAAAACCTGTGAAGTCTGTATTTTATTTTGAGTTAAAGGTTAATGCACTATGGTAGGCTGAAGTCTGTTTACTTTTGTATTTATTTATTGTGAATTATTTGTGATGCACTGGAGACCTGTCCAGGTGTCCCCCGCCTCTCACACAGTGATGACAGGACATGGGCATCAGTGACCCCCGAGACTCGAAAAGGAAGAAGTGTGCAAAGATGATGGATGGATGAATTATTTGTTCCTAGATTTTTCTTTTATTGTTTTAGATAAATCCAGTCAACTAAGCTAACCTAATACTGATAATTTAAATTACAGAATGTTATGCACTCCTATATTATTTGTTCCTATTTTTGGTATAAATATCAGACGATGCAAACAATTTGATACAATAAGGAACCTAAAATTATTGTTTTAAATAAATGTTCCATTTGTTTACATTGTTGTTTATTCTTTTCAGCTTGTCAGTTACATAACCAAAACTAAATGTATGCCCATTTCAATAGAAAAATCATTTCAGAATTGAAAAATCGATTTTGAACCGAATCGTGACACCAAAAAATCGGAATTGAATCAATTCACCAGACACTAATAGATTTGCACCCCAATGAGCAAATACTTTTGCCAATGTAGTGTACACAGAAAAGCCAATTAGTAAAGTTATCTATCTAAGGAAGCAGCAGACTCGTTGAATCTTGGCTTTGTTGCAGTCTCCCATCCTGAGTAAGCACAAAGGCAACAGTGGAAAGGAAAAACTCCCTTTTAACAGGAAGAAACCTCCAGCAGAACAAGGCTCAGGACAAGCAGCCATCTTCTTTGACCGGCTGGTTTGAGAGGACAGAAAGGAGAGACAAACAAACACAGAATGGTCGGTCCAGATATAGGTCCAGGTGAGCCTGAAAGATAAAAACACAAGTTAAGGGTTGAAAAAATAATTACAAATACAAAACAGGTTGAGCAGAGTAAGTAAAGAGAGTAGCAGAGTGAAAAAAGTGTTGTCAGTTTGTCCTCCAGCAGTCTAAGCCTATAGCAGCATAACTAAGGGACAGCTCAGGAAACCCAAGCCAACCCTAACTATAAGATTTATCAAAAAGGAAAGCCTTAAGTCCAGTCTTAAAACTGGAGAGATATGATCTCTCCTACTAACTCAAGTAAAGAGTCTGGCAGCAGCATTTTGGACAACTGAAAACGTTTTAAAGAAGTATTTGGACACCCAGATAATAAACAATTGCAATGGTCCAGTCTAGACGTGACAAATGCATGAACCAGTTTTTCTGCACCATTTTTAGACAAGATGTTTCTAATTGAGATCGATTGGTAAATTGAGAGCTCACCTCACCTCACCTCACCGCGTCCCTCGGGGGGTTCTGTGGGGGGTACTCCGGGAGCAAAGGTGGGCGTATGAACGCTAGGGAGCGCTAAAGCGCTATTCCGCTTACAGTGGACCTAAACTTTTTGTCAGCGTTTTTGTGAATTGACTAACTTTTATAATTCATAAGCGGATTTGTGCTATTTTTATTTAAAATGCAGTACCGCTAATAACTAATTATCTATCAGTAAAAACCAATAAACTTATTTACAAGCTCTTATGCTGCTTGTTTTACCTTTTTCCCCACCGTAAACAGCAGAGAGGAGGAAAGGGTGTGAGGGGGAGGGGGGCAGAGCTGAGAACAGACTCGGCTCTACCATGTAGGTAAATGCCTGGGGGTCCCATTTCAGCAGTGGCCCCGGCCCCGCCTCGCCCCGTGCAGTCACCTACATCACTAACATTGCTCATGCTTGTTAATGTACATTTAACATAAAAATAATTATAGTTACGATGAAAACGATCATTAAATATACGCAATAAAAAAAACGGTCGATTTCTTTATCCCCCTACTAAAAATGGACTATTCCATCTTCCGGGTCATAGTTGAACTCAGGGGCTAATTCTGTAGCTGGCTGCGCTCGGTGTCTTCATAAATCCTTAAAGAACCCCGCTGTTTCAAGCCAAATTAACGTGGCCGGATGATTTTAAGGTGTGTTTTGTGATGACCATTCGACGGTGAGTCGTTATTTTTATGTATTTTAGTTACTTTTCATTAAATCTGTTGACTACCTATAGACGCTAACTGTGTCTGCCGGTTGGTTGTTTTGGGTTACTAATGGATAATCCTTAGAGAACCCAGCTGTTTCAAGCCAAATTAACGTGGCCGGATGATTTTAAGGTGTGTTTTGTGATGACCATTCGACGGTGAGTCGTTATTTTTATGTATTTTAGTTACTTTTCATTAAATCTGTTGACTACCTATAGACGCTAACTGTGTCTGCCGGTTGGTTGTGCTGGGTTACTAATGGAAATCCTTAGAGAACCCAGCTGTTTCAAGCCAAATTAACGTGGCCGGAGTATTTTATTGTGCGTTTTGTGTCGACCATTCGACGGCGAGTCGTTAGTTTTATGTATTTGGGTTACTTTCATTAAATCTGTTGACTACCTATAGACGCTAACTGTGTCTGCCGGTTGGTTGTGCTGGGTTACTAATGGAAATCCTTAGAGAACCCAGCTGTTTCAAGCCAAATTAACGTGGCCGGAGGATTTTATTGTGCGTTTTGTGTCGACCATTCGACGGCGAGTCGTTAGTTTTATGTATTTGGGTTACTTTCATGTATAAATGCGGTGGCGACACACCCGTGTATTTGAGATTTAAACGTGGTTTTAGGGATTAAAAGATCATTCTATTTTTTGTTAATTTCGTGGCCGAATAGAATATATGTACGTAAAGTATTAAATAAATCCTTTGATTTTTGTAATTTCATCCTTTTAGGATCATTTTTGTTACTTTTCAGTTGGCAGTGTAGTGCAAATATTGATAACGCTGCCGGCTATATATAAATATATATATATATATATATATATATATATATATATATATATATATATATATATATATATATATATATAATATAGAAATATATAAATAGCGGATTAGATTAGCTTCCCCTAATTTTCATAAGACATTTGTGCTTTTGAAATTGTGGACCTAAAAAAATTAATAAGCGTTTTAGAAATTGTGGAACTAATTTTTTAATTAGCGGTGCCCAGCTTTGTACTCCGGGAGTATGGGGTACCAGGCCCTTTGATATGGGCTGTTAGGTCCCTGTACGACCGGTGTCAGAGCTTGGTCCGCATTGCCGGCAGTAAGTCAGGCTCGTTTCCAGTGAGAGTTGGACTCCGCCAAGGTTGCCCTTTGTCACCGATTCTGTTCATAACTTTTATGGACAGAATTTCTAGGCGCAGCCAAGGTGTTGAGAGGATCCGTTTTGGTGGCCTTAGAATCACTTCTCTGTTTTTTGCAGATGATGTCCTGGACACCTCCCTGGTGAGGTGTTCCGGGCATGTCCCACCGGGAGGAGACCCAGAGGAAGACCCAGGATACGCTGGAGGGACTATGTTTCTCGGCTGGCCTGGGAACGCCTTGGGATTCCCCCAGAGGAGCTGCTCCAAGTGGCTGGGGAGAGGGAAGTCTGGGCCTCCCTACTTAGGCTGCTACCCCTGCGACCCGACCCCGGATAAGCGGAAGAAAATGGATGGATGGATGGATGTTTCTAATTGTGACCAGGGGCCTCATGTATCAAAAACCTGCGTGGATTTCCTACTGAAAAGTGACGTACGGTGAAATCCAGAAAAGTGTCTACGCACAAAAAGATCCAGATTTATCAAACTGTGCGTACACCGGTATCCACGCACATTCCTTTTGTACATCACAATTGACGTGGAACTGAGCGCACGTGAGACACCTCCCCTGACACGCCTACATTTACATATGTTAAACAGATGCAAATTACTTCCTGCATGTGTGAAGGACATGTTTGTTTGATCCCTGCGCGATCAGAAATGATTTCTAGATTCGGGAAAATAATGAATTTCAATATAATATGAGTGAGGACAAACATCCTAAGTAAGAATAGTAATAAAATGTGTTCATCATGCAAAGAACGAGTGATTGTGTGTCGGTATTTGTGTGCGCGCGCACCCTGCTGTGGTGCGCGAACCGGCTCATTCATTCATTCTGTGTGGAAATATTAACTTTGCGCACGAGTTTATTACCATTATTACTGTAAACACAGAGGAACTTACTTGGATGTTTGCTAGAACATAGATCTTTGTTTATGTAGATGATGTGAAGAAACGAGTCTGTGCGTCTTGGTGGAGACATTTCATGACATCACGTGATGTTGGCGTCTCCAGACGCTGCGCCCTCCGCAGCCCTGTGCGCAGTCTGTCTGTGAAGCTTTTACTCTCCTACAAGTTATATAAGGTGTACTTTCACGTGTCATTTTGGAGAAATCTACAATAAACGCAGATAATGAAACACCTCCAGCTGCCGTGTCGACACCGGTGAGGGTGCGCGCGCGCTCCAAGCGCGACCACTCAGCCTTTGGAATCATATGGATGAGACATTCCATTGGACATGATCCGGCTTTGTGTGGACTGGACTGCACAGTCCCGATCGACCTGCAGCTCCCTCTGTGGAACAGTTTGACCGCTGCTTCTGTATGCACGCGTGATGCACGGCTCCCCAGAGCGCAGCAGCAGTGCCAAACTGAAAAATGATTATTTCTGAAAACGGCTGATAAGCCATATCCTAGATCAGAAAATTATATCTGTTTCTAAATAAATGCTCTGCGTGTTACACTATTTATTATATTCTCCAGTAAGGCTGAATGAATCCGTTCCTGTTAAATTTATTTTTGGCACAACTTTGCGCGTCCTTTATTTCACTGCGTCATGTGGATGTAATACTTGTTAATCGTGTGTTTGGAGGGAATATTAATCATTTTCACATCATGAACAGTTAATAATAATAATAATAATAATAATAATGAATTCAATTTATAACGCACTTTTCATTAATGGAAATCTCAAAGTGCTACAAGGTGCAACATATTTGAATGTCAATAAGACAAATAATAAAACAATTAAAATCAACAACAGTATCAGCTAAGATCAAAAGTAGAATCATGAGGAGTAAAGTATGCTCGGTTGAAAAGAAAGGTCTTCAAGCCGCTCTTAAAGTCAACCACAGACTGTGGGGCTTCAGTTTCTCTGAAACACCTGTAAAGCCTAGGATATAGTTGACGCGTCGCATAGGGCGCGCGGCCAAAGTGACGCAATCGCGAAGTCCCCGCCCCCGCGCTTTGGCCAGCGCGTTGGTTTCGCGCGTGGTCGTGCACCTCCCAGATTTTGAAGCTCCGCAAGCCTAGCGCGCGCGCCGAATTGATTGACAGGTCGGGTGTGGACCTCACCGACAGCCTTCACGCCAGATTCTGCAGCTGTCTGCGCCGCTGTGGTCGTGGAAACGGCGTCGCGACGCATGGAGGAATGTTTTGTGACACAAAATGTATTAAATTCTCCTTCATTCCTGATCTGGAGTCGGACTTTTCTTTTGTTTTTTCGCCAAAAGTCACGTGATCGCTTTCTCCTCCGCTGACTCCATGCATTGAAAGCCGCAAATAAAGACAACAGTTCAGCACGCGAGCGGAAAGCTATTTGTTTTTGTTGTGTGATTTCAAACAGTTCTTCTTCTACGGTAGATTTCTTCTTCTACACCCTTTCTTGCAACATATGCACAGGTTTTAGAGGGTACTGCCACCTGCTGGTCCGTAAAAGAACAGCACTTTGCCATGCGCTGCCGTGCCACACTATAAACGCATGCACAGTGCGCGCGCAGCACGCGCGCTCCAGCTTGCGGACCAAAGCGCGACTATATCCGAGCCTTAAGTGTCGCCAAAGGAACAAGAACCACAGAAACGTGCGTACGCCTGCTCGGGAGCTTGCGTGGATATGTACCTGGATGCGCATATATTCACGTTCAGTTCAGTTTTGATACATACGGGGTTTTGCGTGGAAAGTGACGTGCGCAATGTTTTTGTGCGCACGCACGGTTGATACATGAGGCCCCTGGTATTTACAGAAGTCAATGTGTGAGAGGTGGGGGACAACACCCTGGACAGGTTTCCAGTCCATCGCAGGGACATGACAGAGACATTAATTTATTCAACCGTTATTTATATATTTATATAAATATATAAATATATAATTTATACATTTTATGATATTATGCAGGTGTGCTCACCTGCGTAATATCATAAAATGTTCATTACAAAACATTTTATAATATTACACAGGTGGAGGAAGGCGGTACTGGTAAATTTTTTAATGGGGGGTGAAAAGACATGTTATTTAAAATAACACCAACATTGTTAACTTTAGAACTAGAGGCCAGATTAATGTCATCCAGAGAAAGTGAAAGACTGAAAAATCCATTCCTACGGTGCTCAGGTCCCAAACTTCTGTCTTTGAGTTTAAAAACAGAAAATTTAGGGTCATCCACGTTTTTACGTCTTTAAGACATGCTTGTAATTTCAGTAACTGATTGGATTGCATTGACTGAAATATTACAGCTTAGTTTAAAAATTTGGGCTAAATTAGACATTTGTAGAGAGATAAGGAATGAGGTTTGTGAGCTCAGGCGCTCAACAGTCATAAAAGACACATCTCAACTAATAACATGACAACCTAAAATTGTAGAGCTGGTGCCAACAAGTGTGCACCCAAATGGCAGTAAACGTCCCAGCACTGGGAGAACGTCTGGCAGGATCTTTAATACTCAGCAGAGCGGTCCTTCCCAGTCAGCGGCAGGTGGTGAGAGTTGTTTGATTGGTGCAGCTGTGGAGAGAGTGAATGTGGCAGAAAAACCCAGGAATCCTACAAAAGAGAGTTCATGGTCTGACTTATGTTTATTTTAGTCACAGTGTATAAGTTCATCCTATTGCAGACAGCGTGAGTGTTCTTCACCACCTAAAAGCCACAATGCTCCCTGGCTTGTTCACCACTCAGATGACAGGGTCTTCAGTCACTCGTTGCCCTCCTGTCTCTAATCAGACGTGGATGTAGCATCTCTCAGATCACTTCGTTATTCAAAGTGCCTGGTGAAGAGATAACAGGTAGCCAACGAGAAGCCCATTATTCTGGGACATCTGTTGTCAGTGGAGCTCAATAGGCTCCGTCAGACGGTGAAACAGTTTGTCAGTCTAAGAACAAAGAGAACAGATTGTTCACACACTCGCTGTTTTGTCTTCGCTCTGCTGTGTAGGTGGGCGATTGTGTTGGATTGTTTTCTGGTGCTTTGTTCAGGCTGCGTTTTAGAATCAAAGCCAACTTGTTTGTGCTTTCTACTGCATTTGATTCATAGGGAGATCTCCAAATCATTTTTTTAGTTCAACCTTCATTCTGGCCTTGCAAATTGTACAGAACAGAAAAGAAGGAATACTTCAAGTCTTTTTTGGAACTACTTGGTGTTAAATCATTATGCGCTGACAATTCTGGAACTGGCACATAAAAGTTTGGGAATAATCAGACATCTGCTCAGTACAATTCAAAAAGTCTGTCTGCGTTTTATGTGAACAACCCAAATGGTAAGAAAAACTGTTACACTGTCAAGCTGGCTCTCAGCTTGTCATTTTGCCCATTCACTCCATGTTTTTGAGTGTGTGGGTGTCTCAGATAAGCAAACATGTCTTGTTGTTGGAAAAGATGCCGAGGAAAACAAGGTCATCTTTAGTAGCTATCTCAGTGGTTTATAGACCCAGAAACTGATTTTATTTTAGAACATTTGGAAATAGTGTGTTAGTTTCACTCAGGCTTATTGTGGCATTTCTGAAATTGAGTTATAAAATCATTCATCCATTCATTCAACCTTTATTTAGGCAGGTTAATCCCAAAGTTTGTACGTATATCTTTGCCTCTGCCTCTCTTTAATTTTAATCAGTATCACAATAGTATTTATTTTGTCTGGCTCTAATTCTCAAAGTCGGCATGATGTCATCCATCACATGGTATTGATTGGTTGGGGGAAAAATTGCATTGCGTTATGGGCAGCTGTTAAACAAGTAAAGTAGAATATTTCATTTTTGTAATCTCATATATTCCTTCAAATATATGCAAGAATGTTGTGAGGCCCATATAAACTCCAGGTGGATATGTTGCTAAATGACTCTACAACGTTTTTTTTCCCTTCTTGCTCTCGGTGAAGGCGAACACTTTTTCTCCTCCCGCTCCTTCACCTGCTTCTGCTCTTTGTCCTTTTAGAGCCTCTCTTTACATATCCTGAATTGTAAATCATGGATCTGGTCAGTTGGTCTTTCAACACATTTAATCAAATGTTCTCAATGAGAAGACAGGACGAGGGAGAACCCTCCTGCCCCGATGAGACACTTGCAGCCGGATACACAATGGATTCCTGGGGCAGTGGAAGATAGTATGTCTGTCCATATTGTCGATCGAGGATGTTGAAGATGCATACATAAATGGATTTATGATAACAGGATTTCTGCTTTTTGGACTTGGTTGTTACCTGGCGTATCGACAAATTCGAAAAACATCGGCAGCTGTTCTGGCCATTGTGAAGCTGCCTGGCCTATGTGAGGGGATGCATCGGGCTGTGAACACTCTGTCTCAAATGCTGTGTGAGTTAAGCTGTAAGTTGGACGTGATTCTTGACAGTGGTGGGCCTCCGACCGCTAGGTAGCGCTATTGTGCTAATCCGCTTGTAGCGTAGCTAAATAATCTGTTAGCTTTACAGCGGATTGACTAAGTTTTATAATTCATAAGCGGATTTATGCTATTTTTATTTAAAATGCAGTACCGCTAATAACTAATTATCTATCAGTAAAAACGAAATAACGTATTTACGAGCAGCGCCGGATGTGGTCCGTCACAAAAAAGCGTCCCCCTCAGTCTCTTGGTGTGTGCTCTCTCTATAGCAGTTAGCAGCCAGTGTGTTACTCTGGAGCCTTATTGCTTGTTTTCGAAGAGTCAGACGAAGACTTTTTAACATGGAGGGTGAACTTATGGATGTTTCTCAGGGCCTACGCGACGCGTCTGGATTTAAAAATAGAATTTCGCCACATTAGCACTCTTCAAAATGGCGTCCGCGACGGCCAAAGAAGCCAGGATTTTACAACAAAACACGGTAAAACAATTATTTCTTTGCTGAGAAAAAATATATTTCATAGCTGACGTTATAGCACAAGTTTTTCTGAGCTTGAGAGTTTCACGAAATGGTCAAATCTGCTGGATTTAAAAAAAGTAGTTCACCATTAGGACTCTTCAAAATGGCGTCCGCAGGGCAGCAAACTTACATACTCAGGGAATCACAAGGAACTCAGGAGACAGAGGCAACAGGAGACAATGCCAGGACAATGATAAACACAGAGATACAGACTTATTTTTGATTTGATGTTCATTCATTCATTTTAAAAGAACAATACAAAACAGTTTCATCAGATACAAGGATGAATAGACTTTTAGCTGAATGGATGGATGGATAGACAGTTAGCTGGATGGCTGGATGGATGATCTTTAACAAGTTCTAAAATCATTAAAATTTAACCTCAGCTTGTGCCTCTGACCCAACAGAACCTCAGCAGCAGAATCCTCTGTGGTTCTCTGACTTCATCAGTCTCTCTCCTGGTTCTGGAGGAGTTCTGACCCACTCTTCTTTCCATTGTTGCTTCAGTTCTTTGAGGTTTCTGCTCAGCTCTCTGAAGGTCCCACCTTCAGGTTCAGGTTCTGGACTCTGACTGGGCCGTTGATTTGATTTGATTTGATGTTTATTCATTCATTTTAAAAGAACAATACAAAACAGTTTCATCAGATAGAAGAATACAAGTAGGATAAAATGAAAGGAGCAGAAAGAAGATGAAATCTTATTATATCTGCCCCTTATTTATTTCACAGTTTGTTCAACCAATGATAACCTTCAAACTACATCACAAAATGAATAAATCTACTAATTTATCTAACTGTAATACTGTACACAAACACACTAAGCTACATCATATATAGTTTTTGAGCAAGTCCTTTTCGACCTTTTTCTTAAATGTATACATTGGGCAGCACGGTGGCACAACTGGTAGAGCTGCTGCCTCTCAGCGAGAAGGTTGCCGGTTCAAATCCCGGTCCGGGGCCTTTCTGGGTGGAGTTTGCATGTTCTCCCCGTGCATGCGTGGGTTTCCTCCGGGTACTCCGGTTTCCTCCCACAGACCAAAAAACATGCTTGTTAGGCTGATTGGTGACTCTAAATTGACCCTAGGTGTGAGTGTGAGAGTGGATGGTTGTTTGGTGTGAGTGAGACAGGTCCCTCTTGTAAATGAGTCCCCGTGACTCAACGAGGCTAGCCTGTATAAATAAAGGTTGAATGAATGAATTGATTTTGCATTTTTAACATCACTCTCCAGAACATTCCACAATCCAACTCCCTGAATTGAGGTAGACCGTCCCTTTAAGCTGGTTCTGAATTGTGGTTTGATGAATATCTGTCCCTTTAAGATTGTAATAACTTTGTCTAAATTTCTTTGGATATTTAAAGGTAATGTGTTATTATGAGCCCTATACATAACTGATAAAATACTATATTCTACCAATTCCTGGAATTTCAATAAATTTAGCTGAAGAAACAAGGTGTTTGATGGGTGACTGAAATGTTTTCTGGTGATTACTCTTACAGCTCTCTTTTGTAAAATAAAAACAGGCTTTGTAATTGTTTTGCACGCTTTTCCCCAAACCTCAATACAGTACAATAGATTAAATGTGGAACAATGATTGTGTTATACAACATATACAGAGCTTTATCAATTAAAAAATCCCTGACTTTATATACAGGTACATGAACACACAGCATGACAATCACAAACACCTGGACAACAAAATGGAGGAGATAAGCAAGACAATTAACAGAGAGACCAGGGAGTGTAGGGATGGGGACCCACCACCTGAGAGCAACATGCTTACAACTGTTATCTTGAAGTTCTAGGGTGTAGAGAGCCACAGAAACGGTTATGGTAGGCCGGATTTGGCCCACGGGCCTTGAGTTTGACACATGCGATCTAGTGGTACTAAAAGTAACAAAAGAAGAAAAAAAAACAGCCAAATATGTCAGCAGTTTAGCTAACAGACTTTGGAATGGGTACATTTTGTCCTTGTGAAACCTGTTGAAGAGAACCAAACTAAATACTCTGAAACTCAAACAACTTACTGTATAACAGTTCATGCACCGCTAGTTGGCAGTGTAGTGCAAATATTGCATAACTTGCTGCTACCAATTGTTGAATTTAATTAGCGGATTAGAATTAGCTTCCCCTAATTTTCATAAGACATTAGTCAAAAAGGCGTTCAATTCAAGATCAACTGGACTTTATTTGTAACAGAAGACGTTTCGCTTCTCATCCGAATTGAATTGAATTGAACGCCTTTTTGATTTATCATGTCCTGGACGACTGAGAATCTTCACCAGCATAAGACATTAGTGCTTTTGAAATTGCGGACCTAAATAAATTAATTAGTGCTTTAGAAATAGCGGAACTAATTTTTGGATTAGCGTTGCCCACCACTGATTCTTGAGAATCACAGGCTACTTGTGGCTCCTGAATTCTGTTCAGTGCCCTGAGATGACTTCTATTGTGACTTGGTGCTATATACAATTAATAAACTGAACTGAATTGAATCTCACTGGTGGGAAGGAATTGATCTTGGAGAAGTTTGCATGCTCGGCTCGGCAGAGTGCACCTAAAATGTGGCTGTTTGGGGTCGCCATTGAAATGTACCAGTGTGACTGTAAAGCAGACAGATGTTCATGGGGTCAGCCTGACCCTAAACAACTACAGGGAGTCCTCGACTTACGAACGAGTTCCAGAACTAAGGACCGTTTGTAACCCGATTTTGCCGTAAGTCGGAACCTAGAACACGTGCATTCGTAAGTCCGGATTTTTGTACGTAAGTCGGAACTCAGAACACGTGGCGTTGGTACACTGCGCCGCACACCTGTTTAAAGACATGAGAATAGACATGAGACTAAACAAGCGTACATACTGGTCCATAAACATGCACAAAACTTTATTTACAAATGGTTAGCTAACACATTAACCACATTACACCACACATTCATCTATAAACACAGCACGTACTAGCGTTCAGAGTGCGTTTGGAAGTCCGGGCTGTCGTAAGTCGAGGGCGACGTAAGTCGAGGACTCCCTGTATTGTTATCTGAATCTGGCTCCCCATGTCGACCTTGGAAGGCTGACTATCTCAAAGTCTCCTGGATGTTATGTGAAAAAGATGATCTTCTCCCCAATACCTGTTCCCTTCCTTGAGGACACCCGTCAAACTCAGAAAAATTTTGATTTTTTAAAAGAATCTAGATTCTTATTCCTGACAATTCTGAATCGATTCTAGAAGCTCTAAAATCGATTTAAAAACGTGTTCAATTTTATATTTTTCCCTTTCCTACTCCCGAGCATACTGAATATTGCATTATGTGTCCATTTGGCCGCCGTAGAATTTTGACAGTGTAAGCCACCGTACAGCAAGCTCGTTAGCCAGCTCCCTTCATCTGAATGGAGCCTGCTAGCATGGAGGAGGGAGGACAACGCAATTCAACTTGCTCCTTCGTCGTTAAAAATCATTTCAATCCTACAATGTTCTGGGGGAAGACAGAGCTTAACAAGAGAACGGTTGTTTGCAAGAAGTGTCAAATAAAATTACGGTACAGTATTTTGGAAATACGGTAAAATGCGCAGAAGATGAAAGTGAAAGCAGCCAACCAGCGACCTCTGCAACAAACATCCAGCTGATTCTCCAACAGCTGTGAAGATTTCTCTCTCTCTATCTCCTGCTATGTCACAAAGGATTTACGATCAGACAGCTCAGTGGAAGTTGAGGGGTTTATTTTTATTTTTAATATGCTGGAAGCAACGTACGTTATTCCTTCACGTAGAAAAAGCTCCACACAGCTCCAGCATGAAACAAGAATAACATGGGAGAAGTTCTGATGCGGCTGCAGCTCAAAGGTAACTGTTATTTTCTCATATTATACTAAAACTTACACAGACAAGTTGTACAACAAACTTAATGTAATTTGTCTTTTAACAGGTTGGACAGGACAGATGAGACATATTGACTGGAGCTAGTTCTAAATGATACAATTTATGGTTTATAAATTATAATTCAGAAGAGATTTTGTGTAAACTTGTACAGGTTTTGAAATTTTGTTAAAGATTTACTAAATATGAATCAATATGGTTAAAAAACTGTGAAGTCTGTATTTTATGTTGAGTTAAAGGTTAATGCATTATGGTAGGCTGAAGTCTTTTTACTTTTGTATTCATATATTTTGAATTATTTGTCTGTGATAGAATGGAGACCTGTCCATGTGTCCCCCGCCTCTCACACAGTGTAAGCTGGACATGGGCACCAGTGACCCCTGTGACTCAAAAAGGAAAAAGTGGGTAAAGATGATGGATGGATTAATTATTTGTTACTAGATTTTTCTTTTTCTTTTATTTTAGAGAAATCCAGGCAACTAAGCTAACCTGTACCATACCATACCAATTTATTTATAGAACACTTAAAACAGCAAATAGGGCAACCAAAGTGCTGTACAATAGAAACAAACAAGTACAGCAGACAGGAAAACATAAAACAAAAATATAGATACTTTGTATAAATAGCAACAGAAACTAACTAAAATGGCCAACACTGTATAGTACAGAGAGGATCAAAACAAATCACACCGTGTTAAAGGCAAGAGAATAGAAGTGGGTTTTCAAGCGAGACTTAAATACTGTGAGTGTGGGAGTCTGCCTGACACTCAGTGGCAACTCATTCCACAGTCTTGGACCTGCAACTGAGAAAGCCCTGTCACCTCTGAGCTTACGGCGAGTTTCTGGGACTGAAAGAAGCATCTGGTCTGCTGACCTCAGAGAGCACGGTGGGACATATGGCTGCAGAAGGTCAGTGAGATAATGTGGAGTGGAACTGTTCAGAGATTTAAAAACATACATGAGTATTTTAATCTGGATCTGAAGGTGAATGGGTAGCCAGTGCAGGGAGGCCAAAACTGGTGTGATGTGCTCTCTATGGCCTGTACCAGTTAAGAATCGAGCTGCAGCATTTTGGACCAGCTGTAGCCATGCAATGGAGGACTGACTGATTCCAAACAGAAGTGAATTGCAGTAATCGAGCTTCGATGTTATGAAAGCATGGATTACTGTCTCCAGGTTCTTTTTGGATAGTATGGGCTTCAGCGCAGCCGCCTCAGCTGAAAAAAGCAGGATTTAACAATTATGTTTACGTGACTGTTAAGTTTCACGGAAGGGTCCGTTATCACCCCCAGATTAGTGACCCTTTGTTTCTCTAGTGGGGCTAGAGAGAGAAGGTCAATGTTGTGATTCATGAGTGAGCCATCGGGATGGAACAACATGACTTCAGACCTCTTCTCATTGAAACTTAAGAATTTTGAAGCCATCCAATAATGGATGTCGGCCAGGCAGTCAAGAAGGGGTTGAATAGAGCGTGAGCCTCTGTGCATCAGGGGGAAGTAAATTTGACAATCATCGGCGTAGAAATGAAAGGCTAGTTTGTGTTTGTGGAAAATAGCACCTAGTGGTAGCAGATATAATGAAAAGAGAAGGGGACTGAGGATGGACCCCTGTGGTACCCCCCACTGAAGCGCTGTAGATGCTAAACTGAAATCGTTGATATTGACACAAAAGGTTCTGTCTGAGAGGTAGGACTCAAACCATTTGTGGGCTGACCCTGTGATGCCCACCCACTGCTCCAGCCTAGAAATGAGGATGTTGTGGTCAATAGTGTCAAAAGCAGACGTAAGGTCCAATAAGACAAGCAGCACAGAATCACCTGCGTCTGTGGCTGTGAAAATGTCATTAAAAACTAAAAAAGCTAAGTCTGGTCCTCTGGACATTCAAAAAACTAAACTAAACAAAAAAGTAGAAACATTTCGTCTTTTGTCTGAAAGACTTCCTCAGTCTGAGATGCTGTATTCAGCTCATTCTTATAAATAGCACCCTCTCACAGTGGATCAACCATTTTGCTGATGACAGCCGAAACCAGTTGCTCACATGATCAAGGAGGACCATCAGCCTAACGATGGATCGTTAGCACCCTGATGGTTAGACATACTTAGCTCTTTTTGATTTTTCTACCTGGATTATTGAGTATGCATCAGGGTGTCATTAAAAACCTCCAGTAGAGCAGTTTCAGTACTATGGAGAGATTTGAAGCCGGATTGGAACAACTCTAAGATGGCTTGGTCGTCCAAGAAACATTTCAACTGAGACAACTATTTTTCCAGTAGTTTAGAGGTGAATGGGAGTCTGGAGACAGGGCGTAAGTTGGACATCACCGAGGGGTCAAGGTTAGGTTTTTTCAGGAGAGGCTGAACAGCAGCATGTTTAAAGGTTTTTGGGACCACACCTGAGGATAAACTGCTATTCACAATAGCGAGAAGGACCCAGTGTAGGAAAAACCTCTCGAGGGACGACCATATCAAAGGGGGAACCAGACGGCTTCATCTTGCACATGACCTGCTCCAGTGAAGACAGAGAGATGGGCTCAAAGTGGTCAAACACAGCTACACACTGAGATGGGATGGATGGATCATGAGCTGGTGAAGAAATGAGTACCCGGGTGTTCGTAACTTTTTCTAAAAAGAAA
The DNA here is from genome assembly GCA_038048925.1 of Garcialebias charrua. NCBI lineage: Eukaryota > Metazoa > Chordata > Actinopteri > Cyprinodontiformes > Rivulidae > Garcialebias > Garcialebias charrua. The sequence goes on along the minus strand of JBBPBX010023015.1, from coordinate 4,576 downwards.
TTTAGGAAGTGTTCACACAGTTCGGTTGAGGCTTCCAGAGGGGAAGGCTCACTGAGGTGTAGAACTGTGTTCAGGGTGGAAAAAATAACTTGGAGGTTGTGAGAGTTGGAGACAATTATATCAGAAAATAATTTAGATTTAGCAGCTTTAACAGTTTTCTGATAGCGACGCCAACTCTCCCATAACATTTGAAATGAAAACTGCAGCCTGTCCTTCCTCCACCTGCGTTCTGCTCTCCGACACTGTTGTCTAACGGCTCGAGTAACGTCATCCAGCCATGGCTCTGATTTAAGTTTAGTTTTTCTGGTTTTAAGGGGAGTAACACAGTCCAGAACATTTAAACAGACAGAGTTAAACTGAGAGGTTAGCTCCTCGGTGGAAGGAGACAGCAAAAGCTGTTTGATCATCTCAGAGGTAAAAGCTTAATTAAAACAAGCAGCAGTGAAACGGTTAATGGCATGAGTGATACATGCAGGAGCACACGGCTTAGCAGTAGGACAAGTGGGGGTGAAGTCAACCAATACAAGCATGTGATCTGACAAAACACAGTCACCGATTACCAGATTAGAAACAGAGACATCACGTGTTAAAACGAGGTCCAACATATGACCGTGTTCTTGGGTGGGAGCGTTTACCTGCTGAGTTAAATAAAAGGAGTCCAGTAAATCTAGAAAGTCTTTCACTAAGGGCTTCTCCTGACAACACACATGGATATTAAAGTCTCCAATAATCAATAAGTGTGTGTATTTTGGTGTGATATCAGCCAAAAAGTCAGAGAATTCACTTATGAAGTCCTTGGATCTCGGGGGTGGTAGACAAGAGCGCACAGAACCGGAGGAGAATGTCCGAGTTCAAAGACGCTCAGCTCAAAGCTGGAGCAGGAAACAGGGATGGCCAACTGTTTACAGGCAAAGTTTGTTAATAATCCACCCCCGCGCCAGCCTGATGGCCGCGGTGCATTAAAACACAGACAGTCCGGAGGTAATAATTCCACCAAGGCGCTAGATTCACCATCTGATAACCAAGATTCAGTGACGGGAAGAAAATCCAAATCCTCATCATTAAAAAAGTCATTGAGGATGAAAGTCTTGTTGGAAAAATACCTTGCATTGATTACACATATCCTGACAGAGTCCGACGCAGACGCAGCCGTGGTGGGAGGAGTGCGCCAGCGGGCACAGATTTTGAAGAACAGCTCCTCCATGTTGGTTTGCCCGCATGGGTAGCTGTCCAGCAGCCAGGCCCCTGGAGCACCACGGGTCAGAGAGGGGATGATCAGATCCAGAGCGAGCCCCATCACTCTTGACGGAATAATACACGCAGTGCCTCAGTTTCACCAAAACCCCCGTACTTCCCACAACGTCTGCAACGTTTCCTCAAGGGGAAAAGGCCAGGGTCACGCAGAAGAAATGCAGGAATCTCAGACAGAACCAGTGGAGGAGAGTGCTGACCATTGTACAAAAGCTCTGCAGACATTTCAGCAAATGTACGGAGCTCCAATAGTGCCCAACGATCATACTGTAAATATGATGCGGTACATTGCACAAAACATTGTAAAAATAACAAAAATAGAAGAAAAGCATAGAGCAAGGGATGGCAAGCCCTACACACTGATGCCATCTTGATGCTTAACAACCTAACAGTGGTAATTTGAGTTACAGAATTTTATGCACTCCTGTATTATTTGTTCCTATTTTTGGTATAAATATCACACGATGCAAAAAAATTGATACAGTAGGGAACCTAAAATTATTGTTTTAAATAAATGTTTCATTTGTTTACATTGTTGTTTAATGTTTTTAGCTTGTCAGTTACATCACTGAAACTAAATTTATGACCATTTTAATAGAAAAATAGTTTCTGAATAGAAAAATCAATTTCGAATCGAATCGTGACACCAAAATACAGAATCAAATTGATTCACCAGACACTGAGAGATGTGCACCCCTAGTTCCTACAGCATGTCCTAGACTAGAGCTTCCCTCCTCCCAATCGGACATGACTGGAAACCCTCCCAAGGAAAGTGTCCATGGTGCATCCTTACCAGATGCCTGAACCACCTCAAATAGCTCTTCTCGATGTGGAAGTCCCTCCCACATAAGTGAACTTCTCACTTTATTTCTAAGGGAAATTCCAGATACCAGATCTCCAGATACTGCAGAGAAAACTCTTTTTGACTGCTTGTATCAACAATCTCATTCCTTCAGTCACTACCCCAAAAAGTTAAAAACAATACAACTGTACTTGATTTGTAACTGAAGACGTTTTGTTTCTCATCCGAGAAGCTTTCTCAATTGAATGAAACAAGGAGTGCAGGATTCAGGTTATAAAGCTGAAATCTGAGACATCCTCCTCTGTTTAAAGATGGTTTCTCTCTTTTTACATAAAGTCACTACCCAAAGTTCATGACCATGGGTGAGGGGAACGTAGACCGACCAATTAACAGAGAGCTCCACCTTTCAGCTTAGCTTTCTTAGCATGTTTTTTTAAACTGGTGTCATCTATATAATGGGACAATTGCAATAATTTCAATTAAAAAAGCAATCTCCAAAATTAATTGTGGCTTTACTTAAAGTTACTGAAATCACGTGAACAAATCACTCATGGCTGTTTTCTCCTTCAGCTCTGTGTACCTTTATGAAGTACTTTGATGTTTGGTTTTGCAGTTTCAGATGGGTTTTGGTGCAGAGTCTCACTGACCAACAAATCCATCCAGTCGGGGGTTTACTGTGGTGTGTATGTGTGTGTTTGTGTGTGTGTGTGTGTGTGAAGTCTGCCATGTCATGAGATTTGGCTCCCCTACCTTTACTGCCCTTTGACCTTAGCTGCGGCTGAAGGCTTGTTTTCTAGACAACCTCTCTCTCTTACCACACAGACATACACAGCAGCACTTG
>JBBPBX010023014.1:0-40901 GCA_038048925.1 Garcialebias charrua | reverse complement strand
CCTCTCACCCGAACTGATGCCACATTCCTGGTCCACCGTGGTCTCCCGGCCGCCCACCCAAGATGGTGCCTTGTGCTGGATGGTCGTCTGTGTCTTTCACGGTGTCTATCTTCATTGGTTCTCCACCTGAACTGTTGGGATGGTCTTCTGGCTGTCTTCCTGAACTCTTTAGTGTTTACCTTTTGTGCATGTGTAGTTACTAGGCTCCACCCTGTTCCCCTTGTGCCCGCCATCCTCATGGTTTCCCCCTTCTCCCACCTGAGTTTTGGGGTGTGGGTCTTGGGATGTCAGGGGATGTTCTGGGGGTGGGGTGGGGGGGGAGTACTGTGATGATGGTGCCCCCTTGTCACCTCCTAAACATCAATCACCCCCTGTTTCCCACTTCTATGATGTGTTGCAGGTGTTTGCACCGTGTCTCATCAGCTTCCCTGTATTTAAGTCTGTGTTTCTAGTTGTCTGGGCATTGTCTGGTGATGTCTCATTTGTCTCATTAAAGGTGAGTGTTGCCTTTGAAGGCCCCATTCAGAGGAGCCAGCATGGTCCGAGCGTCCGATCCCGTCAGATGGGAAGAGAGACCAGCATCAACAAACACTTTGGTTGCCACAGAAACAGACGAGCCCTCAGCCAGTTCAAGGAGCGTTTTAGCTACAGTTGCAGACAAGTGATCACAGAGAAGTTAATTCCAACATTAACTTGATTTGACCTCAGATACAGAGATTGCAGAATGTGTACCTGTGTCTGGGATGAGCAGCTCGTTGATGTGTAGTGGATGACTCCGTTGGTTCCCAGTTGGTCCTTCTTGGTTGTGGTGGATGGATGTAGTTTTGGATCATGTGGTGTCGGTAGTGATTTTAAGATCACCTCACTTGGTGAGTTTGTTAATGAGTGGGTGATGTGGGGAAGTTTATATTTTTGCTGACCACTTTGCACTTTGAATATTTGCCCTTGATCACTGCTGGAACCTGTGGACCCGTTTTGTATGTTGCTCTGGGATATAATGTCTATGATTCATGGATGTTTTGCCTTGGAATATGAAGAACTTGACGCCAATAAAAGAACCTTAACTGCAGCTTGGGTTTACATCTCGAACAGCGGGCGCGTCAACAATAATTTCCCCTACTCAGCTGCTTGGCGACTCAGTTTGTTTGATAGTCGCCAATATTGGTGATGATGGCCTTCCTGTTCAGAGTCATCTGGTCTCCGTCACAGCCGACTTCCAGTGAAGTGCCCTGTAGAGTCTCCATCGAGACCCCTGATACGATTGACTCCGTGCACTGCAGGTGCTTCAGGATGTGGTAGTTCAGCAGGTCTGGAGGGGGGGGGGAACAAGTGAACGTAAGGGTTTTGAGTGGATACAAGATATCCTGAAATATATGGTCACCTTTCAGAGCCACAGGGTCTCTCAGAATCCTGTTCAGGGTCTCCCGAGGAATCTTCTCAAAGGCGTCGTTGGTGGGAGCGAAGATGGTGTACTGACCTTCACTCTCCAGCAAGGTGGTCAAACCTGCAGCAGCGAAGGCCGCCTGCACAACAAGAGCGTTAACCGTCAAGTAGTAAAAACCTGATCACGTGATCTGCAACAAATCCAGTTCAAAGGGTTTATGACAACTTTTCACATTTCCCTGTACAACCAGATGAACAAGTTCACATGGCCATCTTTGTTATAAAATCATGTTGTAAAAATACTCATTTTACTTTTCAACTATCCAAACCAAATTTGAACAAAAGGCAAAGCTCTCTTTTCAGTTCTGGAAGTAATTTGTAGAAAACAAGAAGTCATAAATTAATTGAGTGACAGTTTAGTTTCCTTACACGCAACGTCGACGATGGTCTGCATGTCGTTTGAGATGGCAGTGATGACATGGTCGATGACGTGCACGCTGCCGTTGGTGGCCTGTTGGTCAGGTTTGATGAGACGTGCACTGTTCACTGTTTCAGTCTATGAGACAAGGAGCTAAACTGTTCATTTGTTATTCAGATCGATACAGTAATTGTTACCGATCACACTTCCTTTCAGATCTTTGAGATGTTGATCTAAACCAACAAAACAAGAAGACAGGACAACTTCCAGGCTTGTTGGATACACTGGATGTTACAGTATGAGGGAAGTTGTTACAGTTTTACTGTGCTGTGCTTCATACTCTTATTCCACTATGCAAAAAACTCAGGACAGTGTTAGTTTTACTATTTTATGCTTATGTCAATTATTATATGTTTCAGTGTTTCAATGTTTAGATGTTTACTGTTGCACCGAGGGACTGAGAGAAACGCAATTTCGGTCCTGTGTATGTCCTGTACAGTACATATTGCAGATCTGACAATAAAGTTGACTTTGACTTGACTTTTGACTGTGGATTTTCCTGCTTTAAGTTGTCTCAACACAGAAACAGTTTAAATTAAAGAATGTCTTCAGAAATGGTCTTTGAATTTGTTTATTGCAACAAACCAACACAGATGTCGCACAGCCTGCAGAGGTGGTGTGTAACAGAAAGTTCAGTCCAGTTTTACAGCTTGTTCACGTGATGGCAAAAAGACAAGTAAAATAGATCAGAAAGGAACTGTGCTCTGTGTTATGATAACTGGGCTGTTCTCTTATGCACTCTGTTCCAGTAAGATTAAACCTACCAGTTAGACAAGATATCATTGTATTTGAGGTGTAGATGTATTTGTTCTATTCTGATCAAACAGGGAGATGCATGATTCATTATTGTTTCAAAACATTCGGAACAGTATTTTTCCCCTGTGAAAACAGGCACATACATCTGAATTTTATGTGTAAAGTACAAAAGTTCTCTATAACAACTGCATGTTACATGGTAATGTGTTGCATTGTGTCAAAACATATGTAGGATACCGGTACATGAGTTGTGGAGGAAGAAGAGTGACACTTGCTCTTCACTTTACTACACTTGTTTTGCACTTGTCAAAGCGCCAACAGGTCCGTTTACTGACCAGCAACAGCTTAATGTATTCACCCTGTGATAATGTGAACTAGTAGAATCAGTTAACTACAGAGAATTCCATACCAGAACATGAATATTCATCCAAATGAGACTGAAGTAGTCCTGGAAGATTTTTTTTTACAAAATAATCAAAAATGGAATCATGAATATCATTGATAAAAAATACAAAACACAAATAACAATGAATAGGATTTTGGATAAAACTAGTTTGAATAAGTACTGTAGTTGTTGAAAGAATATGTAGACTTGATTAAGTAATAAGGATTAAGTCCATCCATCCATCCATCTTTACACGCTTCTTCCGTTTCGGGTCGTGGGGGTCACTGGTGCCCATGTCCAGCTATCACTGTGCGAGAGACGGGGGACACCCTGGACATGCGTCAAGTCCATCACTGGGTCTCTTTTATCAAAAACTAAAGCATTGACCTCTCTAAATGGCTTTAAGAATCTGTTGGACTCCTGGCAAGAACCAATGCAGATATGCTCCTGTTTTTTGTTTTCTACATTTGCGTTATAAACTGTCTGTTTTGCTACTTTGACATCTATTTTGTTAAAAAATAAAATAAAAATCTGTATGCCTCTCTTACGATTGTCACTGTTGTCATCATTCTTTGTTGAAACCAGGTCTCTCTTAGCCTGGTTAAAACCAGACCCTGTCCTTCACTTCGCTTCAGACAAGGGTCTGGGACCTCTCCATTGAAAAACGATTCTTGCTGGAGGCGTGGGCTCTGCTGATGGCTGCTCCCCCGTGGTCTGCTGAACTTGACTTCAGCTCCGCCTCCTGCTGAATTTTCTCTCGCTCCGTTGCATATTGTGTTTATATGTTAATAAAACGTCCTAATAAAATAAAATAAAACCATGGATCGCTGGTCCAACACACCAGAAGACCAGGAAATCTGATGGGACTCGGGCAGCAACTTAAAACCTGACTTTAATTCTCTCGTGACAACCTGAGGCATTTCCTTGTTCAGCGGAGGGAGAGGAGGAGGAGGGAGCGAACACTTGACTTTTGGGAAAAAAACAAAAGAAAACTCCAGATAAGGGATTAAGAAGGGGAAATTAATAAATTTGTGTCACATATAAAACAGTCCTGCATCGCTTTGAATGAGAACATGCGGCTGCGAGCTGGCTGCGCGCTGGGACAGGTGGGGGCATTTCCTTATCAGCGGAGGGAGAGGAGGAGGAGGAGGAGGGAGCGAACACTTGACTTTTGGCCAAAAAAACAAAAGAAAACTCCAGATAAGGGATTAAGAAGGGGAAATTAATACATTTGTGTCATTTATACAACAGTCCTGCATCGCTTTGAATGAGAACATGCGGCTGCGAGCTGGCTGCGCTGGGACAGGTGGGGGCGTGGGTTAGGGGCCAAAAACTCCGCCCCTTCTGTTCTCTGATTGGTCCGGTCAAAAATCTACCGGAGAAATCCTTGTCTATGAGAGAAGTCCCAGACTGTGCAGTGAAGGGAAATGATAATTGAGCGGAGCTGTGCAGGAAGGCGAGGGCCAGGCTAGGTCTCTCTTGTAAATGAGTCCTCGAGGCTCAATGGGAGTAACCTGCCTAAATAAAGGTTGAATAAATTCTTGGGACAGAATTTATTTTGTTTTATGCACGCAACAATTTAGACAAATTTTAACTATTTGATAAATAATTGAGTTACGGATGCACAATATTGGATTTTTGGCCGATATCCGATATGTTAAAACTTATTTGGCTGATAACCAATACCAATTTTTTTCTCTAGATCTAATTACATAGACTAAATAACTTTCTCTGCTGTTGAATGTATGTTGCAGCAAGGTACAGTGTGTTACATTCAGTTGCAGTGTGTTATTCATGTGTTGCAGTGTGTTATACCTGTTGTGCTTTATAGTGTGTTGCAGTGAGTTACAGCATATTACAGTACTGTATTCAGTGTGTTACAGTGTGTTAAACTGTTTTGCAGTGTGCTACAGCGTTACAGTGTGTTATTCAGCATGTTATTCAGCATGTTACCGGTACTGTGAATTAATAATAATAATAATAAACTTTATTTGTATAGCACCTTCCTACAATGCCTTGCATTGACCAAGGTGCTTAACAGGATAAAAAGATGAATAAACTGGAACAATAAATCAGTGAAAATAGAATAAAAAACAACAGTAATAAAAGAAGGCAATGGAAATAAAAATGCTACATACTAAAATACCAAAAGTAATAAAAGTTACACACTGAAAGCTTTTTTGAACAAGTGGGTCTTCAGTCTGGTTTTGAACAGAGTCAGATCAGAGGTGGCACGCAGCTCAAGGGGGAGGCTGTTCCAGGCTTTTGGGCCGGCAACAGAAAATGACCGGTCTCCCCATTGTTTGTACCTTGAGCGAGGCACCTCCAGCAGGTGTTGACTGGCAGATCGTAAAGCTCTGCCGGGCTGATGGGCTTTCAAAAGTTCTGAGATGTAGAGAGGTGCAAGTCCATTCAGAGCTTTGAAGACAAACAGCAACAGTTTGAACTGTATCCTGAACTGAACCGGGAGCCAGTGTAGAGAGGACAGGACAGGAGTGATGTGTTCATATTTTCGTGTGTTGGTCAAAAAGCGCGCGGCAGAGTTCTGTACAAGCTGTAAACGGGAGATGGAGGATTGATTAATACCAACATACAAAGCATTACAATAATCAAGTCTGGAGGTCACAAAGGCATGGATGGCCTTCTCCAGATCACCACGGCTGAGAAATGACTTGACTTTAGAGAGCAGACGGAGCTGGAAAAAGCTGGTCTTGACAACAGAACTGATCTGTTTATCAAGCTTTAAGTTGGAGTCAAGCTGCACTCCAAGATTTCTGACCACCGGGTTGAAGTGGGGGAGGGGAAAACCAACACTGGGACTGGGAAGGATGTTGCTGGTGTCATCAGGTGCACCAAATAAAATGCATTCAGTTTTATCTGTGTTTAGGTGGAGGAAGTTTTGAGAGAGCCAGTGCTTAATGTCATTTAAGCAGTTGACAAGAGTGTTTGAACTGAGTGAGGGGTTGGGAGTGACTGGCAGATAGATTTGTAAATCGTCTGCATACATGTGAAAAGACAGATTATGACGTGCAATGATTGATCCTAATGGCAGCATGTAAAGAGAAAAGAGGACTGGCCCCAGAATGGATCCCTGTGGTACGCCAGAGGTCAGAGGGGTTGATGAAGAGGAGGACAGATCGCCTATCATGACAGAAAAGGATTAAAGGAAGAATTAAAGGAAGAATTAAAGCATGCTATAGTGCATTGCAGCAAGATACAGTGTGTTAAAACAAGTTAGTTAGTGTTACAACAAGTTGCAGTATGTTGTTCAGTGTGTTACAGTGTATTAATGCATGCATGTATGTTGCAGCAATGTACAGTGTATTACAACAAGTGGCAGTATGTCATTCAGCGTGTTACAGTGTTTTATGGTACGTTTGAGTGTGTGTACCACATGTGGTGTGAATGACAATAAAGACACCTTGACCTTGATCTGGTTGGCAGGCCATAGACTGAGGAAGTCCTCTGGATGGGTGATGAAACGTTTCTCACTTAAAGAAACTGGTCCAGATTACACAATTTAACCTTTTTCTTAACTTGAGCTTGACATCTCTAAGTGCCTTTAAACATCTGTTAAGTTCCTGGGGAAAACTGATGCAGACATGTTCCTGTTTTTAGTTTTTTACACCGCCCTCCAATCTAGCTGTTTTCTTTTTTACTTTTTCTTTTAATTACCATTTTATTTTCACTTGTAAAAAAATAATAATTGTACACATCCTTTATGATTATCTGTTGTTGTCTTTGTTGTCCACTGTTGTCATCACTCTTTGTTAAAATCAGTTTTCTCTTGTAAATGAGTCCCTGAGGCTCAATGGGATTGAATGAATGAAAAAATTATTGTTCCAGGTAAAAAAATAAAATAAAAAAAAGTAACTGTCCAGATGACCCAGCTGAGAATTATTGGATTTGGTACCTGGATGATTGAGCATGAACTTTGTTGTTCCATGACTTAAAAACGTACATTGCATCTATTGAAAAGCTTACTTTATAATAATAATAATAATAATCATTTTATTTAAAAGCGCCTTTCATGACACCCAAGGACACTTAAATAATCAGAAGCTTAGAAAAACAAGAACTATTTTTTACAAAATTCAATGGTTCATTAAAAAAAAAATTGTACACATCCTTCATGATTATCTGTTGTCTTTGTTGTCCACTGTTGTCATCACTCTTTGTTAAAATCAGTTTTCTCTTGTAAATGAGTCCCTGGGGCTCCTGAATGAATGAAAAAAAGTCCCTGGGGATTGAATGAATGAAAAAAATTATTGTTCCAGGTTTTAAAAACATTATCAGACGGACCCCTATGTATGATATTGTTTATTGTATTGTTACATATATTTTTTTTAAATTGTTGCCTTTTATTTTTATTTTTGTTCTTGTAACAGACACTACGTATGTTCTGTATTATATTTTTGTACTATTGTTAAAATTTGAAAAAAAAAAAAAAACTTTGTTGTTCCAGGTTTTATTTTGAAAAGCACAGACCGGAAGTGTGCGTCATTTCGTCTTCCGGGCAGATGGAGTTCGTTGTGCTGACGGTAAACTTCGGTGTGTTTCTTCCCAGCGTCATACGTCAGCTAAAAATAATCTTTAACGAACCCGTCGACACTTTATAAGAACTTTTCTGGGCTCGGACAAGTTTTGCACCTGTACCGCTCAGAACGGATCCGTTTCCCGATGTTTGGGAGTTTGTGGGTCAAGTTTTCCTCCAGCTTGTGAACCTGGGTGGACGGGAAGCTAACGCTGCCGGAGCTCTTATCAGGCTCAGCTCGGAGCCTCTTTAGTCCGGAGAACTGCCGGTAGTTTAATCGAACTACGGAGGCGAAGACGTCAGAGTTCATGGACCGTGAGAGCAGCTAGCGTTTGGAAACCGGAAACGGAAGCTCTTCGCTTCTCCCGCAGGTTTCAAGTCGTTCATCTCTCGGAACCGACTCCAGGATGCCTGTCGACTCCATCAACTTCGGCTTGCTCCACCGCGTCTGCAAGTTGGTGGTTCTTCTCTGCTTCCTGCACATTTTCGTCACTGTTGTCTTCTATGTCCGCTCCACGGACGTCCGCTCCTCCTTCGCCCAAAGACTGCCGTCCCACCTCAATATGACCCAGCCCGTACAGGGCACAGTCAGGCCCATCACCTCCAGAACCGAACCGAAGGTAGACCCAGCCGTGGATCATCCTCAGGACAAGCCGGAGCAGAAGACTACACCGGAGCCGGTGAAGAAGCTGGAGAAATGCCCAGAAACGTCACCTCTGTTGGGTAAGACCAGAACCAAAACCGGTGTTCCTCAGGGCTGCAGCTGGACTTTATTTTTATTTATTTTATTTATTAATTTCAAATTTAAAACACAAAAGAACAAAAATGTTTACAGAATGATATAGAGAAATAAAGAACCAATTTAAAATGAAAGGAAGCAGAAGAAGAAGAAAATCAATTCAAGCAAAAATTATCCATAAACCATATTTATAACTCATGATAATCTAACTAATTTATAGAGATTTTAAATATATAACATTCACACATAACTTTTCAACAATCTATTCTTAATCATTTTCTTAAATACAGACATTGACTGTGCAACTTTAACATCATATTCCAATCCATTCCATATACCAATTCCATGTATTAAAGTAAAACGACCCATTAAACTTGTTCTATATTGTGGTTTAACAAAAATATCTGTACCCTTTAAATTATAACAACTTTTCCTCTTTACAAAAAGCTTTTGAATATTTGAAGGTATAGTGTTATTTTGTGCTTTATACATTAGTAAAAAAAAAAATATATATATATATATATTCTTGAGTTGTTGCTTCTGGAAGAAATTAAAGTTGGACCAGAGAGGATCGAAATGATTTCCAGAACCAAGAAAACAAGTCCAGCTGCTTTCTCTTAATAAGAGCTCATGAAAAAAAAAATACACAACTAAATTTTACAGTAACTTTATTTTGAAGAAATAATTGATTAAAACTGATAAATTACTCAAAATATTTACTGAATCTGACCTACAGAATTCAATACATCCGACTATACACTGGAACACCATGTTTAACAGAAACACATTGAACTGGAAACTGCCACTGGAGCACATCACTACACTGGAAGATGGAAGGAGGACTTTGAGGAGCTAATGAATGAAGAGAATGAAAAAGAAAGAGTAGAGGTCATGGAAACTGTGAACCAGGATGTGGGAAAGATTAGTGAGGGTGACGTCCGGAAAGCTTTGGAAATGTCTTTGTGCTATGACAGTGAAGTTTTATGACTCAAATATTCAATGGCATATTTGAGGGTGAGAAAACACCTGTGGAATGGAGAAGAAGTGTGCTGGTGCCCTTTTTTAAGAACAAGGGTGATGTACAGAGCTGTAGCAACTACAGAGGAGTTAAGTTGATGAGCCACACAATGAAGATCTGGGAGAGAGTTGTGGAAGCAAGGCTTAAAGCCCCACTGACATGATTTTTTAATTTTCATAAAATTGTTCAAAATATATATCTTTTATCATTTAAATATGTTCATTTTTGCAAACAAAATGCTAAATCACTTTAATTTTGCTTTAAAAGTGATTTTGAACTTCAAGCCGTGTTTAATCATGGGAAATCCAATTACACACGAAGGCACCATCTGTGATGTAACACTGGGCAGAGGGCTCTGGTCTCTTTAATAGCGGACCATTTAAAACCCGACGAATTTAGCAATCTATGTGAAGATTTGAGTTATTTGTCTTCATTTTGGGAAGCAGAAAATAGTTTGGGTGATGGAACAAGAAACAACAGGATCTAATTTAGGTCTGATGCTGTATCAGACTTACCTTCATGTTGAGCTGCTCATACCTACGCACTGTGACAAGCCCAGAGCTCTGCCCGGTGTGACATCACAGATGGTGCGTTCGGGTGTAATCAGATTTCCCATGATTAAACACGGCTTGAAGTTCAAAATTCACTTTTAAAGGAAAATTAAAGTGATTTATCATTTAGTTTGCATAAAGGAACATATTTATATATATATATTGAGCAATTTTATGAATAGTAAAAAAATCATGTCGGTGGACCTTTAAATCGTGTCCTGCTAAGGACAAGGTGTGAATAGTATTATTATTATTTTTTTTTTTTGGTAATACCACTTGGGAAAGAAAAGAATAGAATAAGGGGTCGCACTTTTAGGAGCAGCAGCAGCAACGTGCACTCCGCCCATCTTTCGAATGACTGTACGAACATAATCTCACTGTACAATGATAATAAAGTTTATTCTGATTCTAATTTATTTCTAGTAGCAACTTCCAGCTAACAAATCTGATCATATTTGAAGTAAAACATTATTAGGATGGGCAATGATTTGTGAATATAGTTCAAATGGCCACATTTGAAGAATTAAAGCCACTGTCACAAACTTTTTTTTTTTATCTGCTCCTGGTAGTAATATGCCAAATAGTTTTTTTTTAATGGCACTTTTCCAGTTGGGAAATAATATAAAAAGACACAACTCAGCATTTCCCAACATTTTCTTGCCATCATGGTTTGTTTTTAAAAATGTATAAAATGGTCAATCAACTTTTCTGACAAAATTGTACATGGATCCTATTCAGGCTGAACTATCAAGGTGAAATTTTAAAAAGAAGCATTCATGGCTACCGGTACATGGTTACGTGACTAATATGGCAGTAGTATGCTTTTGTTTCATCAGTGGGGGGCTTTCAGCTGCAGAAGTTTGGGTGTTTAAAGTCAGTTTTAAATCAATCGTGTGGCCGCAGTGGTTTTTCAGGAAAAACACAAACAGGAAACTAAATCATGAATCTTCAGCTGACATTATGGCACAATGAGAAGCTTTTTTGCTCAAGGATTTCTTGTGCGGACACAAAACGATGTAAGTATAAAGAGTCAACACAATTCAAGATGGTTGCCACAGCAAATTTTGCCAACAATGGCTAAGGCTTACGTAAACTTGAAGATGGCAGGACTGTTTTTATTTATTTAAACTGGTAGATTTAGGTCATTTGAACCCAGAAATATTGTTTTTAACTCACCCAAACAAAATTAGTCCAAATTGTAACAGCACTTTTATTGTTTACATTTTAATCCTTTTTTTTTTTTAAACAATGTATAGGTTGGTATATTAAGTAGGGGTGCAGGGGAAAAAATCGATTTTTTAAAGAATCTAGATTCTTAGTCCTGGCGATTCAGAATCGATTCTAAAAGCCCCCAAATTTTTTTTTTTTTTTACATTAAAACCCAAAAGATAAAGAAAATAAAACCATATCTCATAGTATATGAAAGAATACATAAAATGAAAGGTGGCAGAAAGAAGAAGAAATCTTATTTTATCTGCCCCTTTTTTCAAAAACAAAACAAGTTCAAACAATCAATTCAAACAATAATCTTCTATAAGTAACAGAGCAAAAAGAATAATTTTCACAATCTAGAACATTAAACATTTAACTAAAAGTTTTAGTATTTTGTTAACAATTTAGTTTGTTCCCAGACTTTTATTTTAATTTTATTGTTTTAGAGAAATCCAGGCAACTAAGCTATTAAGTTACAGAATTTGATGCATTCCTGTATTATTTGTTCCTATTTTTGGTATAAATATCAAACAATGCAAAAAAAATTTGATACAGCACAGAACCTAAAATTATTGTTTTAGATAAATGTTCTATTTGTTTACATTGTTGTTTATTCTTTTCAGCTTGTCAATTACAAAACTGAAACTATGACCATTTTAATAAAAAAATCGTTTCTGAATCAAAAATTGTTTCTGATTCGAAAAATTGATTTTGAATCGAATCGTGACACCAAAAATCGGAATCAAATCGATTCTCCAGACCATGAGAGATTTGCACCCCTAGGACCAGCTTGGGACTTTAAAGGTAAAATCCAACAGACTGAACCACCTGTTCTTTCTGGCTTTTATTAGTATTACTGTATTATTATTATTACATCTTCTTTTCTTTTTACCCATCCTTGTTCCCCACATGTAAATTCAGCTCCTCACCAGGGATGCTGACTTGTTGCCAGTTGTGTGTGGTGGTGGTGGTGGTGGTGGGGTTGCCATGTAACTGCAGTGTGGCTGCAATGGAGCCCGTCCCCGCACACTATTGGTATGAAATCATTGTTTTCTTCCCAGCCGTCCAGGCTACAATCTGATGGGTTTTTCTCACTAGAAGAAGTGGGGAAAGTGGGTATGAGTCAGAAGAAGAGGGAGCATGCAGGAGAAAGAAGCGTGGGAGGGAGATGGTGGTGGGGCATAAACAAAAAACACAGAGAGAATGAATGTTCCTGCTGAATATTTGTCTTTTAGATGCCCCACTTGACAGCACTGGGGGCCAGTTTGATGGGTCCCCTCCACTAACATGCTGTCGTTTCCTTTAGCTGCCTGACGAGGAGATGAACAACACAGACGTTATCAGGTAAGCTTCTCCCCTCCATCTCTATCCCTCCCTCACTTGCTCTGCTCGCATCTTCCAGCGCTCCATCATCACGCCCCCGCGTTCTCCCTGTCTTCTTCCTTTAAGCTCCTTCCCTCCCACTCTTCTTTCTGTCTTTCCATTCTTGCACAGAGTCTATCTGCCTGCACTCCCCCTCTCTGCCTTTTTCCCTTTTGGCTCAGCTGCTGCAGCTGGAGTGGCTGTGCTGGTGTGTGTGCATGTGTGTTTGGGGTTTCTCTGAGCTTTAAGGGAAAGCTGGGTGAACCAATCCAGATAGAACATACAGAGAGGCTCCGCCAGCTGGATTTCTATCCCTCCGTCTCCAGGATGAAGCTGTGCGTGAGCAGAAGGTACTGCCTTTGCATTCTTGATTTGGATGACAAAGCTGACTTGATTTCATACATAAGTCTTTGGATGAATATGTTTATGCGCCTGTCAGTGTGATGCAATTCTGGTTGGAATGATCTCTCCTTTTTATTTTATTTTTTATTTTTTGCTGAATAAGCTCAATAATGTATGTATTAGATCCTTTAGCTGGAACTGTTTTGTGGGGAATCGTTCACAAAATGTTTACATTTTTCTTGACCGCATCAAGTTTGTATAAAATACTGACCATCCATGACTTACACATGTGTGTTTCTGCATGTTTTTTTTTTAACAGTCACCTGTAGGAATACACAGGCGAAACACGATGGAAGCGCTTCGCCACCCCCCAAAAAAATCAGCAATATTTCTGTTCTTTTACTAGAAGCCAGAGAGTCTAAAATGTTCGCTCAAACCTGAGTGTAACGCTCGTGTAAACAGATTTTAATGAGCTTCATTATTAAATTAGAAGTGCTCAACCACTTTTCTGATCAAACTTGCATTAGGCGGGAACTGAAGTAGCAATAGATAAATTAAAAAAGCAAAAAGCGGCAGAAAGGAACGGTTTCCTCCACCTCGCTCTCATTTTTGCCTCACTTGTAGACAAGTTTTAATTAATACAATTACTAATGAACCATTATTAATCCAACACAGATGGAAATAGATCCCCATGCTTTTCCTTTCTTGTTCGATTACTGATGGGGTTTTTACGATTTCAGGCAGATTAGAATTTAAAAGCCGTTTAAGCAGCCGATGAGGGGGTAATTAATCCTGACGGGGTGTTTCCTAACGTGAGACATCAATTGTCTTCACTTCTGTGTCACAGCTTTAATTGAATTATAGCAGCTCTGCAGAGATAAGCGGTAGTCCTGCATCTTTTGACCTCAGCTTTTTATTTTTTATTGCACAGGAAACAATGTTTCCTGAAGCCAGAAAAAAAAAGAGGATTAAAAAGAAGCTGGACCCACCTCAATTTCTGACCCTATAACTTTTTTATAACAACCTCTCTGCGCATAGCTCATCGCCAAGACGCCTTCCAGGCCCAGTGATGAAATATCCTGAAATCTTTGCCACTTTCTTCCTCTTTCATAATTCCCGTCCCTCCCTCGACCGGGTCCCTGCATTGGGAGCCCTGCATCGGAGATGGGGAGGTAAATTTTCCACGGTGACACACTTCAAGCGTTGGAGCGCCAGCGCACACAAAAAGAGGCTTCTTGGGTGTTTGAACGAGACTTAAAATGTCAAGAGTTTCTTAAATATCACCAGATTGTCAGGGAATTTGAAGTGGTTTTTAATTTATTTAAACAAATTATGACATTGCTACTCTAACCTCCCCCTCCCCGCTCCAAGTGGCAGTTGCCCTCAGAGAATGATTGACGGATGAACTCTAAAATAAAATTACGCTTTTGTCGTGAAGACTCCTGGTGGCAAAAAAGCTGATTTAGTAAAGTTTTGTAAAATTTTGATGGAGAATATTTTTCTTTTCCCCAATAACTTTATAAAATTAATTTTCAGTGAATGTAATTTGAAAATATTGTTTTATGTACAGGTAGTCCTCGACTTACGACGGAGATCCGTTCCTGCTTCGCGTCGTAAAGCGAATTTTGGCGTAAGTCGGAACATACGTCCAAACTGCACCTTATACGTACAGTACTGTATTTTACCAAGCACTTAACCTATCCTAACACAGTACCTTACATAATTATCAAAAAACACATACATTTGGGAGCCATAATGAAGGGAAAAAAGAGTTAATTTCCTACTGGGATGCTGTGGTGAAGCCGTTTCCTCCGTCCCTCCTCCGAATTCTCCATTTGTTTACGTCATAAAACCGCCATCCATAAAACAGCTTTTCCACAGCTGCTGCCTGTCCAGCTTGCTCCAACAAGTTTTGTTTTGTTTTTATGAATGTCCAGAGGACCAGATTGAGCTTTTTTAGAGAGTACAGGGCAGTACAGTATTTCTCCGCCACTACGTTTACAATGTAAAACCAGGAACCGGAAGTTGCGTAAATCAGCTTTTCAAAATAAAGTTTATATATATATATATATATATATATATATATATATATATATATATTATATTTGTTGTTTTTTTCATCGGAGATGCGTGACGTAACCACGAAACGTCGTAACTCGAGACCGTTGTAAGTCAAGGACTACCTGTATTTGTAAAAGATGAATGGGGTGGCAAACAAAACTCAAGATGTCCTTTAAAATTTATCAGTCGCAGTAGGAAAAAAGTGTGTAATTTATAGTTTGTGTTTTGTTTACCACTGTAGAAGAGTCCTTTTGAAGTTTAGTCAAGAGTTTTTCCTTTCCACTGTCGCCTTCATGCTTGCTCAAGATGAGAGTTCTGTGACGGAGTTAAATTCAAATCAGACTGCTCCTCAGATAAATAATGTTAAATTATTATTTTTATATGAATGTTTCTGTTGTGACTTGGCGCCATATATACTGTATATAAACTGAATTGAACTGAATTTAATTTAATGGTCGTTCATCTTAGAGTAGAGTGACATGTCCGTCTTAGCCTCTGTGCAAAATTGCCGCCTCCTTTTGGGGAAACAGACCCCTCACACACACACACACACACACACACACACACACACTTTTATTGGTGGTGAACAGAACTGGGTTTGCAAAGAAACACAGGAGCGCATCACAGTTTTGAAGCTTTTACATGCCCCAAATTTATAACCATCCTGGCAAACTGTTACCTATTATTGTCACTCTGTTAATAACCAGCAGTTATAAATGGTAAATAGATTGTACTTCTATAGCCCCTTTCTATCTATAGCCCCTTTCTATCTTATTAAGATACTCAAAGCTCTTTACAACACAATCAGTGTCCTCATTTACCCATTCATACAGCACTCTACTAGATCTATACAAAGCTAATTGAACAAATCATTCCAAAGAGACTAATCAGCGCTTTATCACATTCATACACCAATGGGACACACATCGGAGGCAATGAGGAGTTCAGTGTCTTGCACAGTAACACTTCGGTATGTGACTGCTGGTGGATTTGAACCCCAACTCTTGCATTGGAGGACGACTGCTTTAACCACCCAGCCACCCATAGAGAAAGTTTTTATATAAAAAGTTCATAAATATGGTTTCATCAGATTGGAAAAATAATGCCACCAGTGGTTATTTTAGTTGCTTTATTTGAATATTTTTGCTGTCCGAAGTTAAATATAGTAAACTACAGTAATTACAGTGTTCGGCACGAATGTGGGTTAACCTGTAGCTGAAGAAGTGTTAAAAAAATTTTTTTACTCCAAAACAAGTAAAACTACTTTGGTGGAGGTGCAAATAACCTCAGACTTCAACATCTGATTTTATTTTTTGATCATGCATATACAGTTTGCTGTTTACATCCTCGCTGCAGTTGGAGAGAAGACACAAATCTCCTCACTTTGTTTAGAGAAGCAACAAAAAAATAGAAGCTGGTAAAAAAAATTACATTCATGTTGGGGGAAAAATGTAACCTAAAATGTTTTAATCACAACACAAATATTATTTTCAAGCTGACACGACCAGGCGCTTGTTTTTCCACTAAAAGGGGGCTGTTTGAAGGAGCAGGAATGACGCGACTTCATCCCACTCTGACCAACTATTACTGTTAACTCAGTTAAACATCGAGCAACTTCAGAGTTATGTAATTAACATATTTATTGATCAGTTCAGTGAACTGTATTATTCTTTTAATATTTCACCCATTTTTCTTTCAAAACAATATTTGTGTTTCAACTTTCCCTCACATCTTGAGACATTTTTAGACATTTTTAAGGCATGTTGTCTATAAAATTGAATGTAACAAATGTACCGAAGTGAAGTTTCACACTTTTAGCACACAACAGGAGAACGTTCTTGTCAGAGTTACAAGAAATGACACAAGTAGCTACACTGTAAGATCTAATTAGTTCACCTTACTTAAAAAAAGTACGCAAAGTCGTTGCCTCAAAAAAATTAAGCAAAGTAGTCTTAAGATTAGTGAGTAAGAAAAGCTAATCTTTTTTAAGTTTGCAGTACTAAATCAAGTAGTACAACTAATACAAAAAAAATAAGTTCAGATAACTCATTAGCCATGCTTAGTGTTAACTTATTTTTTTTAATTTGTGTGGACTGATGTAAATTTAACCCCACTTAGAATTACTAAATACCTACAACTTACTACCAAATCATTTTTAAACATTAATTTTACAGTTTTGTTCTACATAAGAAGACCCTTTCCTGCATTTCTTACCTCTAATAAATGTTTTTAGTACATCAACAACTGGCTAAATTAACTGGGAAATATCAAACAAAAAACTAATTTAAACTGGTAAAACCACAGTAAAATTTTGTATGTAAAATAAAGGATATTTTGTGTATTTTGTTCATCGCTAATAATAATCAAATTAAATGGTAAGTTACTTTTTAAACCCGCTAACTGACTACCAGTACTACTACTGTCATTACAAAACATGCAAAATGTAACATCATGGAATGAGAGGTACATATCACTTTCGAAAAATTTATTGTCACCATTTTTAAACAATTCAGCAACTCTGACTTAATCCACAATCAAAAACTGAAGATTAGCCTCTTTTAGTCAAGACAGTTTTCAATTAACAAAATGTACCAAATGCCAGGCAAAAAGCTTAAAATAAATTAAATGTAAATGTTTACATTTTTAGCAGTTGTCTTAATACAGTACTTTAAACAAAAAATGTGGAAATGTGGAAGTTTAGGCAAAAATGTGCAATACGTCAACCGTCCACAAAGCAACAACTTGTAGTACCGGTACCTTTTCTCCAACAGAACAGTCCAAAAACTTGCGGTTTTTCAATGAACAGTCCACAGAGCAGAAACTTCAAATATTTTTTTCCTGCTAAAAGTCCACAAAACAAAAACTTGCAGTGCTTCTTCAATGAACAGTCCACAGAGCAGAAACTTCAAATATTTTTTTCCTGCTAAAAGTCCACAAAACAAAAACTTGCAGTGCTTCTTCAATGAACAGTCCACAGAGCAGAAACGTCAAATATTTTTTTCCTGCTAATAGTCCAAAAAGCAAAAACTTGCAGTGCTTCTTCAATGAACAGTCCACAGAGCAGAAACTTCAAATATTTTTTTCCTGCTAACAGTCCACAAAACAAAAACTTGCAGTGCTTCTTCAATGAACAGTCCACAGAGCAGAAACTTCAAATATTTTTTTCCTGCTAAAAGTCCACAAAACAAAAACTTGCAGTGCTTCTTCAATGAACAGTCCACAGAGCAGAAACTTCAAATATTTTTTTCCTGCTAAAAGTCCACAAAACAAAAACTTGCAGTGCTTCTTCAATGAACAGTCCACAGAGCAGAAACTTCAAATATTTTTTTCCTGCTAACAGTCCACAAAACAAAAACTTGCAGTGCTTCTTCAATGAACAGTCCACAGAGCAGAAACTTCAAATATTTTTTTCCTGCTAACAGTCCACAAAACAAAAACTTGCAGTGCTTCTTCAATGAACAGTCCACAGAGCAGAAACTTCAAATATTTTTTTCCTGCTAAAAGTCCACAAAACAAAAACTTGCAGTGCTTCTTCAATGAACAGTCCACAGAGCAGAAACGTCAAATATTTTTTTCCTGCTAATAGTCCACAAAACAAAAACTTGCAGTGCTTCTTCAATGAACAGTCCACAGAGCAGAAACTTCAAATATTTTTTTCCTGCTAAAAGTCCACAAAACAAAAACTTGCAGTGCTTCTTCAATGAACAGTCCACAGAGCAGAAACTTCAAATAATTTTTTCCTGCTAAAAGTCCACAAAACAAAAACTTGCAGTGCTTCTTCAATGAACAGTCCACAGAGCAGAAACTTCAAATATTTTTTTCCTGCTAAAAGTCCACAAAACAAAAACTTGCAGTGCTTCTTCAATGAACAGTCCACAGAGCAGAAACTTCAAATATTTTTTTCCTGCTAATAGTCCAAAAAGCAAAAACTTGCAGTACCTCTTCATTGAACAAGTTAGAGTCCACAGAGAGAGTCCTTATTTAGGTGTCACACCACTCGTGATCGGTGAGTTCCTGTATCAGGGTGAGGACTCGGGGGTTCAGGTTGAGACGACGCTTTGAGTGTTTGTTCTCCACTTTGGTTCCCTTTTCTGGATTTATCCGAAAAAAAACACCTGTTAAAAGAAAAGACGACCATTATAATTATTTTGAAGTTTCAGTAAAGTAAAATACATATTTAAAAAAGCTGTCTGGTCCTCTGGACATTCAAAAAACAAAACAAAACAAAAAAGTAGAAATGTTTCGTCTTTCGTCTGAAAGACTTCCTCAGTCTGAGCTGCTGTATTCAGCTTAGTCTTATAAATAGCACCCTCTCAGTGGATCAACCAGTTTTCTGATGACAAACAAAACCAGCTGCTCCCATGATCAAGGAGGACCATCAGCCTAACGATGGATCGTTAGTACCCTGATGGTTGTTTGCTATTCACAGAGGGCTGAGTGATACTAGCAATAACAGCATTGTAGGAGGGGGACAGTTGAACCAGGAGGCCTCAACCCCTTTTTAATGATGGACGGTTTCTTTTCACAAAGATGGCCTCCTTTACTCCTCTCTAAAACCATCGTTCCTATGAACGAGGCCATCTACATACATACTACATACATACATACGTATGTAAATGTATGTATATATATATACATGTATGTATATGCATATTTGTGTATATATATATATATATATATATATATATATATATATATATATATATATATATATTTATATGTATGTAGTATGTATGTATTATGTGTGTAGTATTTATGGAGTATGTTGTAGGTATGTATGTATGTATGTGGTATGTATGTGTGTATGTATGCATGTAGTATGTATGTATGTATGTATGTGTGTAGTAATTACGTTGTATGTATGTATGTACTGGTATGTACATGTATGTATGTATGTACTGGTATGTACATGCATGCATGTAGTATGTACCTGTATGTACATGCATGTAGTATGTACCTGTATGTACATGCATGTAGTATGTATCTGTATGTACATACATGTAGTATGTATCTGTATGTACATGCATGTAGTATGTATCTGTATGTACATGCATGCAGTATGTACCTGTATGTACACGTACATGTATGTACACGTATGTACATGTACATACACGTACATACACGTACATGTATGTACACGTATGTACACGTACATGCATGTACACGTATGTACACGTACATGCAGTACACGTATGTACACGTTACACGACACGCATGTACACGTATGTACACGTACACGCATGTACACGTATGTACACGTACACGCATGTACACGTATGTACACGTACATGCATGTACACGTATGTACACGTACATGCATGTACACGTATGTACACGTACATGCATGTACACGTATGTACACGTACATGCATGTACACGTATGTACACGTACATGCATGTACACGTATGTACACGTACATGCATGTACACGTATGTACACGTACATGCATGTACACGTATGTACACGTACATGCATGTACACGTATGTACACGTACATGCATGTACACGTATGTACACGTACATGCACGTACACGTATGTACACGCACGTACACGTACCGGTATGTACACGCACGTACCGGTATGTACACGCACGTACACGTACCGGTATGTACACGCACGTACACGTACCGGTATGTACACGCACGTACACGTACCGGTATGTACACGCACGTACACGTACCGGTATGTACACGCACGTACACGTACCGGTATGTACACGCACGTACACGGTATGTACACGCACGTACACGTACCGGTATGTACACGCACGTACCGGTATGTACACGCACGTACACGTACCGGTATGTACACGCACGTACCGGTATGTACACGCACGTACACGTACCGGTATGTACACGCACGTACACGTACCGGTATGTACACGCACGTACACGTACCGGTATGTACACGCACGTACACGTACCGGTATGTACACGCACGTACACGTACCGGTATGTACACGCACGTACACGTACCGGTATGTACACGCACGTACACGTACCGGTATGTACACGCACGTACACGTACCGGTATGTACACGCACGTACACGTACCGGTATGTACACGCACGTACACGTACCGGTATGTACACGCACGTACACGTACCGGTATGTACACGCACGTACACGTACCGGTATGTACACGCACGTACACGTACCGGTATGTACACGCACGTACACGTACCGGTATGTACACGCACCGGTATGTACCGTATGTACACGTACGTGTATGTACACGTACCGGTATGTACACTCACGTACACGTACCGGTATGTACACTCACGTACACGTACCGGTATGTACACTCACGTACACGTACCGGTATGTACACTCACGTACACGTACCGGTATGTACACTCACGTACACGTACCGGTATGTACACTCACGTACAGGTATGTACACTCACGTACACGCACAGGTATGTACACGCACGTACACGCACCGGTATGTACACGCACGTACACGCACCGGTATGTACACGCACGTACACGCACCGGTATGTACACGCACGTACACGCACCGGTATGTACACGCACGTACACGTACCGGTATGTACACGCACGTACACGTACCGGTATGTACACGCACGTACACGTACCGGTATGTACACGCACGTACACGTACCGGTATGTACACGCACGTACACGTACCGGTATGTACACGCACGTACACGTACCGGTATGTACACGCACGTACACGTACCGGTATGTACACGCACGTACACGTACCGGTATGTACACGCACGTACACGTACCGGTATGTACATGCATGTACCGGTATGTACATGCATGCACATGTACCGGTATGTACATGTATGCACATGTACCGGTATGTACATGTATGTACGTATGTATGTATGCATGTATATATGTACATGTACATGTATGTATGCAAGTATGTATGTACCGGTATGTATGTAAATGTGACAGTATTTACCTCTCCATGGCCAATGTCCATTGCTTCCAAGTCATCAACACGAGACTTCCTCACCCTGGGGCGGCCGTGGTGTAGTGGTAATGGCAGTCGACCCCTGATCGGAAGGTTGGAGGTTCGAATCCCGCATCCGCCCACCATGTGTCGTTGTGTCCCTGAGCAAGACACTTAACCCCGAGTTGCTCCCGGTAGGTCTGGATGGCGCCTTGCAAGGAAGGCTACCACTACCGGTGTATGAATGTCTGAATGAATGGGTGGATGGCTGGTATTGTAAAGCACTTTGGGGCTCCTCACAGGGGGCTGGAAAGCGCTATATAAATAAGCTCCATTTATCCTCTCCCTGCGAGATCGCTCTTCCTAGAAAACAAAACCGAGCTGTGACGGTCCACACAGACAAATGGTTTTATGGCATAACTTCACAAACAGGAAGTCTTACCCAAATTATGTCCTCCTTCTCGGTCTCCTGAAGCTGGTAGACGATCTTTGACAGCTCCTGATCCGACTCCATTTTCCCTATGATACGTTCCTTTTCTGCTTCACTCCGAGCACTCGCCAGCATGGTACAATACTGAACTGTGCGTGTGAAAAACACAAACAATTTCAAAATATTAATTATTATTATTAATAATAATATATCTCCTTCACCGTATTCATCTGAGTGTTCATCTCGTACTTTTCCAAACTGGTCTTCATCTCCTTCCTGCAAACCAGAAAAATGATTACTTTTATAATTTATTTTGAGCACAAACATCTGGATGTTCCAAAGCTTCTGAGGACAAAATTTACAATAACTTTCATCAGTGAAATTCAAAGTCAGGTGAATCTTATTTTCAATGAGGGTCAGTTCGTTGTGCAGAAAGCTGAGAACAAAAAGGAATATACAGGTAGTCCCCAACTTACGAGCGCTCTTACTTACGAGGTTCCGGACTTACGAGCTGGCGAATTTTTGGAAAAAACGCAAAAAATACCGAGTTTTTCTGTGTTTTTTCACCACAGTTCGTTAGCTAAACATGTGGACACACGTTTCCGATCATTTTTATGCACTCATAAGCAGTTTTTCGATGAAAAACAAGTGTTTGTAGTCGCGCTAGCAAAACCGTTCCAACTTACGAGCGAAATTCCGGACTTACGAGACACGTGGCGGCCGTTCCAATTTACGAGATTTCCGTGTTACGCGCCTCGTTGTAACGGAACTCGCTCGTAAGTCGGGGACTACCTGTAACATCATGAAAAAAAACCTTTACCTCTTCATCAGATTCAAACTGCACATTCACACCATATGTTTCATCAATGCTGTCATCTGTTAATAAATGGAAATGTCTCGTCACATTAACAGGAATAAAAATCTTAAAGAGTAAACATAGCTGCACTATAGATATCTCCTAAATTTTCACAAGTTGGCATGAGTTGTCTAAAACGTTCAAGTGTGAGAGGGCCTTATGACACATTCATTCTGATGTTTAAGATGAATAGATAAATGAATAAGTCATTTAATGGTGATGGATTTTACTCACATGAAGCGTCACCAATAAAGGGAATTGTGCCTGCCATTCTTCAAGCTTGAAGATGCTTTTCCAAACAGGGATTTCCTGTAATAACATTAACCAGACTTGTGGTTATAAATTAGAAAATTAAGAAAAAAACTATTTTAGTTTTACAGTTCGAATTACATTACACATGAGAATAATCACTTATTCATTACATGCCAAGCTCAGTTATTTGTGTGGGTCCGAGTACAAATGCAGCTGCAGCTGCCAGGAAAAAGACAAAGAGAAGATATATGGATGCAGTTAGAGAGGACATGAAGGTAGTTGGAGTGAGGACAGAGGATGCAGAGGACAGTGAGGTGGAGGAGGATGACTCGCTGTGGTGACACCTGAAAAGGGAAAAGCCGAAAGAAGAAGATGCTCACCGTTTCACACAGGGACCCTTTGCACAGCTAACAGAAGCTAGCTAGTAGTTGTTGAGCAGACTGATTAATGGGAGGTTTGCTGGTGGCCTGTCTGATCCGTGATCAACAAGCCAAGGGGCAGCAGAACCAAACGTTTGGTTCAGGTTGCTATTATTTTTTTAAGTGTTTGCAGTCTGTGCGACTCACTCGTCACCTGTCAAGTTTTGTATTTAAAAATAAGGGAAATTTTCTGCCGGGTACGCCGAGCCACCCCACTAGGCCAGGGATCTACAACCTTTATGATCAAAAGAGCCATTTCTGCCCCTTTGTTCACTAAATTAAATGTTTCCGGAGCCAACTGGGATTCTCAACTGGTGGCCCACAGACCACTTTAAGTTTGTTAAAGGACAATTTTCTGACCGGTAGTTTTCTGGCCATTGTAAAGCTGAAAATATCTAATGATTTGTTGATATTTTTACATTTTAAGACTAAAAAAGACCAGATTATCATAAAGAAGGAAAAAATAATGTGATCTTTCCCAATTAAAAAATAAAATAATGAACTATGCAGGTCTAGGTAAATTATTTTAATTGTGGAAAAATTAAATATCCTACTTCAAATAAATAAAGTTAACTTATGTTTTACTCCTTCTATTAGTTCTAGTATTCACACATTTGCAAAGGAAATGACAGGAAAAACTGCTAAAACTAGCCCTTTTTGTTGTTATAAGAACAAATAAAATTCAGTTTAAAGTTAGTTTTGATCAAAGCTTGGAGGAGCCACTGCTGAGGGACCAAAGAGCCACATGTGGCCCCAGAGCCGCAGGTTGCAGCCCCCTGCACTAGCCAACCAAAGTCCAGGACCCCTAACATTTTAAGACAGGTTTACAAGAAATCTAAAATAACTACCTATCAGCCTCTTTCAAACCAGTTATGTGGTCACAATCTGATAAGCCTACCTTTGTGCTTGACGGATTTTTCATGCTGGCGGACATCGTTCCTTCCCCCATGAGACTAAAGTCGCAGTTACAAATCTTAAAAAACGCATAAACTTTAGGAAAATAAATTCGCTGTCCCATTTTTCAACATATTTACACGAAATCTTAACTTTTTTGGCAGGTACGCGTCCTCTCTCGTTACTTCTCGTTACATCCATCTCTGTGTTTTTCCGGGTTTGCTCTCGACCGCGCCAGCAGTAACATCGCGAGAACTGCCACCGAGGCGACTGCAGGTGGCAGTTCTCGCGAGGCTAGTGACAGAGGCACCGGAATGTTTTTTTTTTTAATAATATTATAATACGGGAGATTTCCTGGAAAATAATAATTCGGGATCACGACGGGAAAGAGGGGTAAAATACGGTAGTTTCCCGGCCAAAACGGGAGACTTGACAGACTCGTGTATCCTTTTTAGCTTAGCTGCTAAGAAGCAACTGGGGGAAGACACCCCGCGTGCCTCCACCTTTCTTTTCCCTGCGACTTTTAACTTCCACGGCACGCGAGAGCACAATTGCCTCAAACGAAAATTTAAAATTATATTGTGGAATATTGCCACTAGCTAGGTTTATGTTAAATATCATTAGTTGGCTAGCTCTACCGTTAGCTAACACGAGCTGAGACAATACCCATATTTCTGCGAGAAATGCACACCAACATCGCCTGTTAAAAAACATTTTAATACCAACTTCATACATTATGATTAAAAAAACATACTTACTGGTATCTGTTACGATATTTCCCAAGAGAAGAGTGAAACGCGCTCAAAAATGAGGCATGCGCAGTGTGCGTGTGTGGTTCTATTCTGAGCATGCGCGAGATGTCTTCTTATCGCGATATGATACGGGATTTGTTCACACTTATCAAAAACTTACTTTTTCTAAATGAAACGAGCTCAAGTTAACTGAGCTACTGAGATTTTTTGACCACAAATTACAAGTAACTTACTAAAAGTGAGTCTTAATCACTATTTGATGAAAACTGATTTAAGTCAATTTACTATTTTTAATTAAATACCATGTTTCCATTTACAGTGTAGTTTAAGCTTCTTACTGACTTTTCAGCTACTTTTCAGCTTTTTATTTTATTTTTTTTGCCAATTTCAGCTTTTGTAAGGTATTTTCCTAATTATTGGGCTAATTTCTGCTTATTTAAACTTAATTCAGCAAATATGTTTTTTTATTTCTTCTGCTAATTTAGGCTTGTTCTTCCATTTCAGCTACAATTCAACATGCATTTCAGCTAATTTCAGCAGTTTTTCAGCAAGTTCTTCTGCAATAAGCATTCATACTATTTTTGCAGGAAATACAATTTCTCTAGTTTATCCAAAAAAGTTAAAGTCAAGGTATTCTCTAGGACCTAGAGAATATCCTGATATTATATATTATCCTGATAGAGAATATCAAGATAACATAGAGTCTAGGTTTTCTTGTCTTCATATGAACTAGTGATGAGACCCGGCTCCTCTCTGTTTGATAAGACCACGTTTCGTCTCATCACAGTTTGTATTTTCCAGGATCGGCGCAGTCTTTGCCCATCAACGTGTCGGTTACATGTGCCAGCAGGCCCTGCTTCCCCGGGGTGCAATGCATCAACCGCAGACCTCCGCATGTTGGCTTTGTCTGCGGCCGCTGCCCACCTGGACTTTACGGCAATGGTCGCGTCTGCAAGAAGACCTACAAGGAAGGTGGGGAGCTGTTTTCCCTTAACTTCTCCATGTCTGGCATCAGATGTAAAGAGTTTCAAATTACTGTGAAAAAAATTACTCAAGTTTGTCTTTAAACAAAAACATTTTCTTCTTGTCCTTTGGATTATATTCATTGAAAACATTTCAGTTGTTTGTAAAATAAAGAGCAATGATTAATGTGGTCAAATGAATCCCTGTACTGTATATGTTAAAAGCTGTTTTGCAGGCTGGCTTCTACAAAGTTTTGTGTTTTTCTTGATCAAAAAGAATGTTTTTCACTGCAGTAAATAAATCAGTTTGAGTGTTTAAAGACTGCCAAAGTAATAACCACTCGCCCACAAAGTTTCAGCAACAAGCTTGCTTAACGTTACTTCTCATGGGGGGGATCAGGAAACTCAGAGGGGAGCATATGATTCCAGTTTTAATCCCTTTATTGCTGATCCAGTTTGTCTGGAAAGTTTAAAAAACCAGTCAGAGCATTTATGCAGATGCCTCAAATATGACATGAATGGACTTTTTTATTGTTTTTGAGGCAGGATTTATTGAGTCCTTGTTCTGTTCTGAAAATGTTGTAGGCATAATCCTTTAAACTGTTTGCTGCATTGACCAAAACTCTCAAAACATTCAACTACAGTACTACTGGACAGTAACTATTCCAGTGAGAGGTAAGTCTGCAGTCTTAAGAGTTTCTGGTATACGTTCAAATACCTTCAAGGTAGAAGAAGAGTTAAATGAATCTTAGGAAAACAAGACTCCAAGAAGAAGATGAATGGTCCATGCAACAAAGCAACCACAGAATTTCTGAACAGTCAGCAAGAGATTTATTTTGCTTTTACTTAGAGCAACTTGGTTTGTATTTAAAGCATGTAGACAGCAAAACTGACATGGCTTTATCTTCCTTTGCTTTTTTGATAAAATGATGATGTACATCATGCATTATTGAGCCAAGTCTAAGATGCCTCCTTTTCATCTTAATTTGGTTTAAGTAAACAGCTAGCCTGGCCCTCGCCTTCCTGCACAGCTCCGCTCAATTCTCATTTCCCTTCACTGCACAGTCTGGGACTTCTCCCATTAACAACGATTTCTCCAGTAGATTTTTGTTCGGACCAATCAGAGAACAGAAGGGGCGGAGTTTTTGGCCCCTAACCCACGCCCCCACCTGTCCCAGCGCAGCCAGCAGCGAAGCATTCGCATGTTCTCATTCAAAGCGATGCAAAGCGATGCAGAACTGTTTTATATGTGACACAAATTTATTAATTTCCCCTTCTTAATCCCTTATCTGGAGTTTTCTTTTGTTTTTTTTCCCCAAAAGTCAAGTAATCGCTCCCTCCTCCCTCCTCCTTCTCCTCCACCCTCCGTTGAGTGAAATGAACAAGGAGGAAATGGCTGAGGTTGTCACGAGAATTAAAGACCGTGTAAAGTGAATTTCAACATTTTCTTAAATAAACATTATAAATGTGATAATTGTAATCTTGTAAATGAGTAAAAAGTCTCAAAATTGTAGCTCAATTAATTTTGGAGTTATAGAGCAAACTGTGTATAAACATATTTCTGGTTCAGGATTTTTTAGGCGTGTTTTAAACGTGACCGCGTTTCGTCACGCGGTCCTCATTAGTAGAGCCCCCACCCCCTGCAGCTCCGGCCGTATAAATTCGCCTCGGTGGAGCCGTTCACTCGCGAATCGCAGACAGCATCAGATAGCAATAGCATAGATATTTTGTTCATTGTTAGCTAGCTAATCAATTATGCCTCGTTCGTGCATCTTCCCTGGATGTCGCAATGGTCAGGGCACCCGTACAAATCATAACATGTTTTTATACTGCGTCGTTTTATGCTGAGTATCTGTAATGCCTGGTTGGGACAATGGTTAGAGCGCTTGCCTTCCGTCCCAAAGCCCACGGGTTCAAATCCCGCATGGTGCAACTCTTTTTTTTTTTTTTTATTCATTCCAGATTAAAAACACACAAGAAAACTATTTACAAAAACAGCGTAACTCTTGGAAAAAGTAGCTGCTGTTACAGACAGAACTCGGATAAAAACAGAGCAGGTTTACTGGCTCTGCTGTCTGCCTCAGTGCCTCTCCACTGTGGGACACGAGCAGGACCAGCGCAGCTGCCTGAAACCACGCCCACGCACTGACACGCCCCTAGCGTTCCAGACCAAGAGAAAATAAGGTTTTTTCATGATTTTTGAGACTTAATTTTATAAGGTAAACAATGTTTTTAATCAGTCAGATTTAAATGGGTGATTAATAACACATATTTATGCCATGTGACAAACTAAAAACACACATTTAATTTCACTTTACACGGTCTTTAAACTCGGGTTTTACGTTGCTGACCGAGTCCCATCAGATTTTCTGGTCTTTTGGTGAGCTGGACCAGCGATCCATGGTTTTATTTTATTTTATTAAAATGTTTTATTAACATATAAACACAGAATTTGCGCAGCGAGAGAAAAGCTGCAGGAGGCGGAGCAGTTGTCAGTCAAGTTCACCAGAGCACGGGGGGTGGCTCTGAGGGGAGGGAGCAGAATGCTTTCCCTGTTCAAAATATCCAATGGTTTTGTTCCTCAGCAGAGGCCAACGCCTCCAGCAAGAATCGTTTCTCTATGGAAAAAGTCCAGACCCTTGTCTGAAGCGAAGTGAAGGACAAGGGTCTGGTTTTAACCAGGCTAGTAAACAGCAGACCAAGGTACAGTACATAACAGGGGTATATACCACATGGGGAGTTAAAGTCAACCCACTGCTTATGCCTCTAAACCACCATGGTAGGAAGTAAGAGAAGTATGGTAGTTGACATGAGTATGGTAAAGGCAAGTCTTCATTGTGGCACAAAGATGATGTAGGGATAAGAGACTGTCTCATTGTGTTGGAAAAATTGAGAAGTACAAAATGCTTATTCAACCTTCTGTCTTTTGTCAGCATCAAATCTCCTCCCTCAGCATCAGCAGATGTTTGGCAAGTCCAATCGATCTTCACAAGAAAGCAAGGCTAAAACCTCCCACCTCCATGTGCCCACCTTCCCAACAAGGCAAGGCATCAAAGGCCCATCCTTGTCTATTAACAGGCAAAACAATCCACCATATCAACAACCTATATTGGAAAGAGGAGGTGGGACGGGGAGGAGGGAAGCTGTGACTTCTGCCTCCAAAGATGTTCCCAGGTCAACAGTCAGTGCTTTCCATATTTTAAATTCCCACACCTCCTACAAAAGTGGGATCTCCAGATTGAACACCAGCCTGTACACCCAATCAAGAACCACTCATTTTAAAGAACTGGTTCACAAGGTGAGTTGATCAATTCTACACAAATAAAAAATCAAAGAAAATCAGCTGTTCTGGATGTTAAAATTTCCTCTTTCTTCTCTCCATTCTTCATAAGTTTGAAGGAGAACTGACTGGTGCTACGACCCTTCAGGTAACTCCGTCCACTCAGTATGACAGAGTAACACGGCCCGAGCAGAGAGTCCAACAACAGCTCAACAATTTAGCACCTGCTAAAGTAAAAACCTGGACTCCTTCAAGGCCTGCCATCCCTCTTACTGCCGCTCTCACCGCTCTGTCCTACACTCTGCCTGATTCCGAGTTCTCAGCAGATGGCGATGAGGTTGAGCCAAAGTCAGAGGAGACGCCACCATTGGAGCCAGCACCAACCTTAACTCCAGGCAAGACCGTCTACAAATCCCCACAACAAAAATCGACCCCAAGTCTTCACAGAGTCAGCAGTGGTATGAAAGCTGACAAACGTGTGACGGCTTGCTCTGACTCGTCATGTTTTCCTGGTGTCCAATGTGAGCCTGCTATGGATGGGGGTTTCCATTGTGGGAGGTGTCCCATAGGATACACTGGAGATGGAAGAACCTGTCGAGGTAAGACTGAGCCACAAATCTGGCCACAAAACACCCTACCTTGCTGAAGCAAAGCATAGTCAAGTCAAATCAAGTCAATGGTATTTGTAGAGCACATTTAGAACAGAAACTGTTATCAAAGTGCTTAACAACATCAACAATGGGAGTAAAATGAATTTAAAAAATACCAAACACTAATGATTATACTGAAGAATGAACAAAATCATTTAAAACGTAGAAGCACAGTAAAAAAAAACTAAATCAACTCACACTGTGAGAAATGCCTGCGAGAACAGATGAGTTTTTAGCAGAGATTTGAACTGAGGAAGGGAGGTGGCCTGTCTGATGTTGGGTGGCAGGTTGTTCCAGAGTTTGGGGCCCATGACTGAAAATGCCCAATCTCCTCTGAGCTTCAGTCTTGTTTTAGGAACAGTCAAAAGCAGCTGATCGGATGATCTCAGGGCCCAGGAGGGAGCGTATGGTTCCAGTAGCTCGGAGAGATAAAGGGGTGCGAGGCCATTTAAGCATTGAAGGTCAACGACTCTCCGGGTCGGGGAGGGGGTCCTGCCCCAAGTGGAGGAGTTTAAGTATATCGGGATCTTGTTCACGAATGAGGGAAAACTGGAGCGTGAGATCGATAGGCGGATAGGTGCAGCGTCCGCAGTGAAGCGGGCGCTGTACCGGTCTGTTGTGGTGAAGAGAGAGCTGAGTCAAAAGGCAAAGCTCTCAATTTACCGATCGATCTACGTTCCCACCCTCATCTATGGTCATGAGCTTTGGGTTATGACCGAAAGAACAAGATCTCGGATACAAGCGGCTGAAATGAGTTTTCTCCGCAGGGTGGCTGGACTCTCCCTTAGAGATAGGGTGAGAAGCTCAGTCATCCGGGAGGGACTCGGAGTAGAGCCGCTGCTTCTCCACATCGAGAGGAGCCAGTTGAGGTGGCTCGGGCATCTGGTTAGGATGCCTCCTGGACGCCTCCCTGGTGAGGTGTTCTGGGCATGTCCCACCGGGAGGAGACCCAGAGGAAGACCCAGGACGCGCTGGAGGGACTATGTTTCTCGGCTGGCCTGGGAACGCCTTGGGATTCCCCCGGAGGAGCTGCTCCAAGTGGCTGGGGAGAGGGAAGTCTGGGCCTCCCTACTTAGGCTGCTACCCCCGCGACCCGACCCCGGATAAGCGGAAGAAGATGGATGGATGGATGGATGGAAGGTCAACAGAAGAATCTTAAAGACTATTCTGGACTGCACAGGGAGCCAGTGAAGGGAGGACAGAACTGGTGTGATGTGTTCAGACCTACGAGTTTCGGTTAAGAGTCGACCAGCGGCATTCTGGATGAGCTGGAGATGTGAGATGGAGGCCTGGCTGACCCCAGCATATAGTGCATTACAATAGTCCAAACGGGTCGTGATAAAGCCATGGACTAGCTTGTCAAGGTCAGGTCTGGACAACACTGGTTTGAGCTTAGCTACCTGTCTTAGTTGGAAGAAGCTTTTTTGCAGAATATAATTTATTTGTTTGTCAAACTTGAAATCAGAGTCTAAAACCATCCCGAGATTTTACCAGACTGCTTAAGAGAGAGTCTGGTTTGACAGGATCAGAGACAGGATCAGAGGCGGCAGTTGAGCTAGGGCTAAAGACAAAGACTTCAGTCTTCTCATCATTGAAACTTAAAAGATTTGAAGCCATCCAGGCCTTAATGTCATCCAGACATTTTAACAGAGGGAGAATGGAGCGAGCACTTGCTGGTTTCACAGGCAGGTAGATCTGACAGTCATCAGCATACAGTGGAATAAAAGACCATATTTCCTCAAGATGGACCCCAGTGGGAGCAAATAAAGTGAGAAAAGAAGGGGTCCAAGAATTGAACCCTGTGGGACACCACAAGAAAGTGTCAATGAGGCAGAGACATTATTACCAACCTTGACACAAAAGCTCCTGCCACTCAGGTATGAGCAGAACCAATCTAATGCAGCACATGTAATCCCAACCCACTGCTCCAGCCGTGATATAAGGATACTGTGGTCAACAGTATCAAAAGCAGCATAAGGTCCAGGAGCACAAGTACCACAAACTGACCAGAATCATTTGATACCATAATATCGTTACAAACCCTCACTAATGCTGTTTCAGTGCTGTGGAGTTGCTTAGCAATGTATTAGTTATTAAAGACATAGAGACACAAAGAAAGGAAAATAAATTGCACTTCAAAGAGGGAGCCATCCAATACTCCAATCAGCCACCTTGGAGAGTATTGGAAGCATTTTAACTACACTTACAGGAAGTTGTTCAGAGGTCTGTTTTCATGTAGGTGGACAGAGATAATAAATGTATCTCCCAGGATGTTTTTCATTTGACATCTGTTGGTTTTAAAGCTGTCTGCAGGCGCACATGTGGCAGAAACATGGAATGTGTTGCACCCAACACATGCCATTGTAAATCAGGCTACAATGGAT
Organism: Garcialebias charrua; assembly: GCA_038048925.1. Classification (NCBI taxonomy): domain Eukaryota; kingdom Metazoa; phylum Chordata; class Actinopteri; order Cyprinodontiformes; family Rivulidae; genus Garcialebias; species Garcialebias charrua. Next base: position 8,272 of record JBBPBX010023014.1, on the reverse strand, counting down.
TAAACTGTAAGACAGGTAAGAGGTAAACATCTTGGAATAATTATTTTATTTTTGTTTAATAAATATAGATTCTTTTTTTTTTTTTTTTTAGCAATTTGTGATCCAGAGTGCGTGAACGGGGGCATTTGTATCGCTCCAAATGTTTGTCAGTGTCCCAGAGGTTTTCATGGAGAAACTTGTCAGCAAGGTTAATATTTTTTTTAAGTTTATCATTTCATAAATATGCATGCATACATGTTACAAAGGTTTTGGTCTGAATTTATTGGTTAGAAGTTAAGAGAACAAAACACTTGTGTAGCTTCAAGATCTGGAAATTGTAATTGTTTATAAACTAATTTCACAAAAATTGATGAAAGTTTTGATGGATTTCTTGTGCAGCTCTGTGCAGATTACCATGTGAAAATGGGGGCAGCTGTGTGGGACTGCAAACTTGCTCTTGTCTTTATGGGTTTGTTGGACCTCGATGTGAGACAAGTGAGTCCAGAAATTTTCACCAACTTTTTCAGTAGCATTTCTGACACTGTTACTTTGAAAGTCAAAGGCTGAAAATTTTTGGCACAATTTCTTATGGAAAAACCAAAGATTTGGGGCAAATTCTATCTGGTTCTTAATGTCTTCAAAAGGCAAAAGACAGCAACAATCAATGATTACATTTAAGATAAATTAAAACTGAAATCTATATCTTAAATTTTTCTAAATCCACAGGTGTATTTGTAAAATACGTCCAAAACTTTATTTGCCATGATAGAAATGCAGAAGCAGACACTGAATATTAAAGGGCGAATGATGTCAAATTCAGAATAGAATTCAAAATATTACTTCTAACCTACAAAGCCCTCAACAACCTAGCTCCATCTTATATTACACATTTTATTGTCCCATATTTTCCTAACAGAGCACTTCACTCTCAAACTGCAGGCACACTTGCTGTTCGTAGAGTTTCCAAAAGCAGAATGGGAGGAAGATCTTTCAGTTATCAGGCTCCTCAAGTTGTGGAATAAACTTCCAGTTTCTGTCCATGAGGCTGACACATTGTCCAGTTTTCAGAGTGGGCTTAAGACTTTCCTTTTTCATAAATCCGATAGTTAGGGTTGGCTTGTTATGCTGCTATAGGCTTGGACTACTGGAGGACAAATTGACCTATTTTCTTAAAAGGAATTGTTAGTTTAAAGGGGACCAAATATTGGTTTTATACATTTTTATGGTATGTCTGTGGGCTATCCAGACCATGTTCATTCAATTTAATACACAAAATAATTCTTAGATAATAAAATATCCCCTTTCTAGTTCTGCCTTTTCTCACTTCTGTTCTGAACAGGCTGTTTATGATAATGAGCTCTGAAGGCCACGCCCTTCAAAAATCTGTTTACATTAACTCCGCCCTCCAAAGGGTTTAATTTAGCATTTCATGCACTTTAGAAATGGCTAGTGCTAGCTTAAGATAACTTACCGAAAGCCGTATGCGCGCGCCACCATTTGCTGCACCTGTTAGCATTAGCCCACCCAAATCCGAGGCTAATGTTAGCTCGTTCCTCCTCCGCGTGCTTAGCTCCGCTTAGCTCCGCTCGTTGCATGCGGCGCTTTGGGAGCGATCGCAGACATATACACAAAGTTCACCGAGTGTTTCCAGATAATTTATCCGTATGAGGCAACCTCTGATCGGAGCACTGTCCTCAAAAGCTAGCAGCTCCCGGCGGCAGATGGTTCCTTCGCCGGCATGTCCAATCCCCGCCCGCTTTGCTCCGCTCGTTGCATGGTCAGGCAGCGGTGATCTGCTCGTTTTACGTCTGCCGGCTGCTCGTTGGGAGCGATCGCTAATACGCTAAAAATTGAACTAAAACGTAAAAATAACAATTATACTTTATTTATAAAGCCATTTAAAACAACCACAGCTGCAACAAAGTGCTGTACACATGAAATTAAGAACATTTAAACAAAAGATGAGATGAAATCAGGAAAAACAACCGTCACGTCTTTTATACTGAAGTGGGTTGAGCCTAACCAGGGGTTGCTAGGTGAGGGGCTGGACTCAGGTTGGGGTGGGTTGTGCTGGCGCTTGTGACGTCACAAGCCGAGGATTTGAAAACGAGACATTTATATCCCTGAAAAATAAATCTACTTAGAGTAAATATACCACTGGGTGCATTTCTTTGGCCCTAGGACTGTTTTTTAAGAAGTAAATACCCAAAGTAGGGTAAAAACAAACATTAAAAAGTGAATTTTGCATCTGTGGTCCCCTTTAATAGTTTTCATTTAATACTATTTCTATATTAACGTGATTCTCGACCTGTCATTGTGTATCTGTTCATCCTTCCTGTTCCTCTCAAACCCAGCCGGTTGAAGCAGATGACCACTTGCCCTGAGCTTGGTTCTGCTGGAGGTTTCTTCCTCATGAGAGTTTTTTCTTTTCACTGTTACTTAAGCTTGCTTAAGATCAGAGTCTGTGATGAAGTTAAACTCAAAGCAGTCTGCTCCTCATATAAATATTATTAACTTTATTTTATAGACAGTATACCTGTATATGAATGTTTCTGTTGTGACTTGGTGCTATAAACTGAATTCAATTGAATTAATAATTGTATGTGCGTTCTATTTTATCCCTACTGACCACCAGAGGGCATTGCTGAAATCAATGAATGTTCCCTTCATGCATGCGCTGATCAAGTAAAAATACGAATGACGTCACACGTGTGTGACCGAATAAGCAATCTGAGGCTATATAGTCTAGCATCATCCGTGGCGCTGCTCCTTTTTCTTCTTGCACGCGTTCGATCCAAGGCTTCAGGTCTTTGGGTTTTCTTTTCCCGCCATCGCTGTCGGCCCGACTGTCTGTCGGCCCGACCGCCTGTCGGCCTGACTGTCTGTCGGCCCGACCGTCTGTCGGCTGGAGCAGCGTGTTTGGGTTTAACCTTCATCAAGGAATTTCTTTTGGGCTGCGGTGGCTTCGACCCCCTCCCAACCACAGCGTACTGACCATCAACAGCACCGCAGTGGAGAGAGTAGACAGCACCAAGTTCCTGGGAGTGCATGTCTCAGAGGACCTGTCCTGGAGCAGGAACACTGCATCACTGGCAAAGAAGGCTCACCAGCGTCTCTACTTTCTCCGCAAGCTGAAAAGGGCTGGAGCTTCAACCCCCATCATGAGCACCTTCTACAGAGGTGCCATAGAAAGTGTCCTGACCAGCTGCATCACTGTGTGGTTTGGTGCATGTACTGCATCCAGCCGCAAGAGCCTCCAGCGCATTGTGAGAGCAGCTGAGAAGATCGTGGGCACCTCCTTTCCCTCACTGCAGGACTTACACAGCAAACGCCTCACTCGGAAAGCCCTCTGCATGGCAGGTGATCCCACACACCCACTACACAGCTGCTTCAGACTGCTGCCATCAGGGAGGAGACTGAGGAGTCTCCAGGCTCGAACCAGCAGACTGAGAGACAGCTCTGTTCATCAGGCAGTCAGGATGCTAAACACTCTGCCTGCTCTGCCCCCTCTCCCATTTGAACTGCCTTAACACTAAAACTTTCTCACACATTACCACACAACACAAAGATTTTGGCACTGGACTCTGTGTCATCAGACGGGTTATTCACTAAACTCTCGGTCATGTGCTCATACAGTTTGCACTACTTCTCATACTTGCACTGATGTTTGTATTGCATCGCTGCCTATAGTCATGGTACTGTTTACATTCTCTGTTTACATTTATTAATACTGTTTACTTTTATTACTACTGCTTATATTTAATTGCTACTGTTTACATTTACACTACTCTAATATCTGCACCGCTGCTGATACATATACAGTGTGCTCTGACCGGTCTTGTTTAGGATGCCCAATGTGCCTTACTGCATATGCCACTTTTTGCCTCTATAACAACATCAACTACTACCTCGTGCATGTACTGTGTACATTAACTCATACGCTGCTTTGCCACTTTGCAAATGTCAATGCTAGAAACCTTTAGTTTATTTTAGTTATACTTTTTATACTCTTTTTTTATACTAGTATGCAAAAACTCAGGACAATATTATGTTCATTAAATGTTTAATGTTTTAGTTTTAGTTTTAGAGTCGGTGTAAATTTTCATACTCTTATACCACTATGCAAAAACTCAGGACAGTGTTAGTTTTACTATTTTATGCTTATGTCTATTATTATATGTTTCAGTGTTTCAATGTTTAGATGTTTACTGTTGCACCGAGGGACTGAGAGAAACGCAATTTCGGTCCTGTGTATGTCCTGTACAGTACATATTGCAGATCTGACAATAAAGTTGACTTTGACTTTGACTGTGATTCAACACTGGTGAGTAGCTTTTGCTTATTTCATGGCACTGTCGCTTGTGATGGCTCCGTCCGCCTTGTGTGAGGCTACTGTGTGAATTCGACACATAAGTAGTTACTTTGCCTTGACTTGCAGCTCTTTTGTTGCCATTGGTTGCAGTTCCATCTGCTTTATGAGACAATTTCCACGTGAGGTTCGACACATAAGTGGTATTACTTTTACCGAGGTTTAATTACGTAGCCAACTGTGTTCTGGTCTTATTCTCTAAGTTGGAGGGTCAGCATTCGCACCCTCTTATCAATTATTTTTGCTAGCCTCATTGAGTTTTTGGCCTTGTGTTCTGTTGGTGAAGCTTAGCGTTTCGCACCCTCTCCCAAAGCATTTTTTCACCAACCTTATAACGGTTGGACAGAGCTAGCTGTGCTAACCTCTCCTAATTTGGCCTTGTTTTCTATTGGTGAAGGTTAGCGTTGTGTGCCCTCTCCCAAAGTTTTTTTCGCCAACCTTATAATCGTTTGGACTGAGCTAGCAGTGCTAGCCTCTCTCAGTTTGGCCTCATCTTTTTATTGGTGAAGGTTAACATTGTGCACCCTCTCCCAAAGCACTTTTCGCCAACCTTGTACTGTAAACGGTTGGACTAAGCTAGCGGTGCTAGCCTCCCTCTCAGTTTGGGCCTTGTTTCTCTCTTGGTGAAGTTAGCGTTGTGCACCCTCTCCCAAGCATTTCTTCGTCAACCTTGTAAACAGTTTGACTACGCTAGCGGTGCTAGCCTCTCTCAGTTTGGCCTTGTTTTCTACTAGGTGTCTTGATGGTCAAGTTAAACTAGTTACTAGTTCTGACCTTGTGATTGATTGGTGAAGGTGTGGGTCCTTCAGAATCAGAATCCTTGCTTTCCGCGAGAAGATTCTGTAGGAGCAGAGCCACGGATGACACTAGGCTATATAGCCTCTGATTGCTCATCCGGTCACACATGTGTGACATTGTTAGTATTTTCACTCGAACATCGCATGCGTGAAGGGAACATTCAGTACTTTCAGCACTGCCCTCTGGCGGTCATCCGGGATTCATAGAACTGTAGAACTATGGTTTACATCTATTAAGGTTAAATTTGTTGTTTTAACTGATCACAGTGGTGTGCAGCCATCACTGCCACAACGGAGGTCAATGTGTGTCCCCGGATCAGTGTTTGTGTCCCACTGGCTGGACCGGACCCTCCTGTGAGACTGGTGAGTTGTGCAACAATGCTATGATAAAAAAATATATATATAGTCTTTGTGTGCTAAATATTTTGTTGAATCCATCTTTTCTCCAGCTCTCTGCTCACCTGTCTGTCTGAACGGAGGTTTGTGTGTTCGGCCAAATGCTTGCCAGTGTCCTCATGGTTTCTATGGAGCTCAGTGTCAAAACGGTAAATGTGTGAATTGGCTAAATGTAAAACTAAAGCGCAGAACCCTCAATTTTTGTCTAATAGGCTACTGTTTGACTCTCTTTCTGCTCCAGCGGTCTGCAGTCCGCCCTGTAAAAATGGTGGCTCGTGCATGAGGAACAATGTCTGCTCCTGTCTGCAAGGACGCACAGGAAGACACTGTGAGAAAAGTCAGTTCTTCATCTTTACTCGTAACCGCCAAAAAATGCATAGCGACTATGTTTTGTCTTGTCGGTGCATGCGTTTGTCTCTCTGTTAAAATATGCAAAATAAAATGCAAAATATCTAATCACCAAAGAGATTTTAATTAAATATCACAAAACAATCCTTGAATTGGCATCTACAACTGATTAAGTTTTGGTGACAACCCATTTCAAGATGTGATTTCTTACCTGCAAACAGGATTAATCAAACCTTTTATTCCAATTTCCATCCATCCATTATCTTCTGCTTGTTCCAAAGTTGAGTCATCAGGGCAGCAGCTTGAGCTGGGAGGTCCAGACATCTCGTTCCACAGCCACCTCTTCCAGTTCTTCTGGGAGGACTCCAAAGCGTTCCCAGGCCAGCCGAGAGATGTAGTCTCTCCAGCGTGTCCTGGGTCGTCCCAAAGGACTCCTCCCAGTCTGACAAGCCCGGAGCACCTCCCTGGGGAGGTGTCATAGGGGCATCCTTACCAGATGCCCGAACCACCTCAACTGGCTCCTCTCAATGTGGAGGAGCAGCGGTTCTGCTCCAAGTCTCTCCCGGATAACTGAACTTCTCACTCTATCTCTAAGGGAGAGTCCAGCTATCCTGCGGAGGAAACTCATTTAAACCGCCTGTATCTGCAATCTCTTTCTATTGGTCATTACCCAGAGCTCATGGTTATAGGTGAAGGTAGGAATGTAGACTGGCCTGTAAATAGACAGCTTTGCCTTACGGCTCAGCTCCCTCTTCATCACAACAAACCAGCACAGAATCCGCAATACTGCAGATGCTGCACCACTCCATCTGTCAATCTCATGCTCCATTCTTCCCTCACTGGTGAACAAAACCCCAAGATACTTGAACTTCTCCACTTGAGACAGAACCTCACCATCAACCTGAAGAGAGCAATCCATCCTTTTCCGACTGAGGAACATGGACTCAGATTTGGAGGTGCTGATTATTTTAACAGCCGTTTCACACTTGACTGCCAACTGCTCCAGTGAGAGCTGCAGATCACGGCACAATGACGTCTACAAGACCACATCATCTGCAAAGAGCAGAGATGGAATCCTGAGGTCACTAAACCAGAATCCCTCCACCCACTGGCTTCACTGAGAAATTCTGTCCATAAAAGTTATGAACAGAATCGGTGAAAATGGGTAGCCCTGGTAGAGTCCAACTCCCACCCTGAAGGGGTCCAAATTACCCTAATGAGGATAAAGATTTGATCCAGTGTTCCACAGCCAGGAAGGAACCCACATTTTTCCTCTTCGACCAACAATTGGACTTGCTTCTCCAGTACCCCTGAGTAGACCTTACCAGGGAGGCTAAGGACAGTGATGACCCTATAATTGGAGCACACCCTCTGAAACAATGACAATCTTGCGGCCACAGCTCAAGGCAGCTACCTCAACAAGTGAGGAGCGGAACATGGCCTACTCGGACTCAATGTCCCCCAGCTCAGCTAGGATGCAGTTAAAGCTCTCCCAGAGGTGTGAGTTGAAGATCTCCTTGACGGGTTCTTCTGCCAAGCATTCCCAACAAACTCTCACTACACGTTTGGGTCTACCGGGTCTGTCTGGCATCTTCCCCCGCCATCTGATCCAACTCACTACCAGGTGGTGGTCAGTTGACAGCTTAGCTCCTGTCTTCACCTGAGTGTCCAAAACAAATGGTTGCAAATCAGATGACATGACTGTGAAGTCAATTATCAATCTACATCCTAAGGCATCCTGGTGCCAAGTGCACTTATGGACACCCTTATGTTTGAACATGGTGTTCGTGATGGGCAAACTATGAACAGCACAGAAGTCCAATAACAGAACACTGCTAGGATTCAGATCAGAGAGACTGTTCCTCCCAATCATGCCCCTCCAGGTCACACTATCATTACCCATGTGGGCATTGAAGTCCCCCAGCAGAATAAAGGAGTCCCCAGCTTGCGCACCTTCAAGCATCTCTGCCAAAAACTCCAAAAAAGCCAGATACTCTGAACTGCCATTCGGCACGTAGGCACAAAAAACAGCCAGAGCCTGTCCCCCCACCTAAACGTGAAGGGAAGCCACCCTCCCATCTACCGGGGAAATTCCAACACACAGGCACCAAGTTGGGGGGCTACAAGTAGACCCACACCAGCTCGACGCCATTCACCATGGGCAACTCTAGAGTGGAATAAGGTCCAGCCCCTCTCAAGAAGATTGGTTCCAGAGCCCATGCTGTGTGTCAAGGTGAGCCCAATAATATCTAGTCAGTACCTCTCAACCTTGCACACAAGCTCAGGCTCCTTACCCGCCAAAGAGGTCACATTCCATGTCCCAAGAGCCAGCTTTGGTAAGCCAGGGTCAGAGCGCCAAGGCCCCCATGTTTGGCCACTGCCC
>JBBPBX010023013.1:18346-31653 GCA_038048925.1 Garcialebias charrua | reverse complement strand
GGGCATTGAGGGACATTGCCCCCCCACAGAGTCAGCTGTGCCCCCCCTGACTGGACGGGAAGTTTTTTGTTTGTTTGTTTTTAATCTCTGAGTGTACATCTTTCTATTTTTCCTATCTTTGTTTGTCAGTCATACAATTCAACCAATCAATGAAGCCAAGGCAACATTCTAGCCAACTACAGTTCGAGGGGGGCGGGTCACTGACTTAATGCGCAAACTAGCTGTTTTCAAACAGAAACAGCCACGCTCACCATTGTCCGTGTATCATGGATATTCAGACTTTTTTCCAACAAAACAAGAGGACAACGAATGACACTGACAGTGGAATAAATGAGAGCAGACAGGAAGCGGCACCATCCATTTCAATTGGAAACGTAAGCACTGAAGTCAACTGACTTTTTTTTAAAGCTAGAAATGAGGAGGAAGATTTTGAGCTAACCAGCAACGTTAGCTTGGAAGCGTTGCCTTCTACAAATGAGGTTCAACCTGAGCTAACAATGGCAGCTAACTTTACTGAAGAAACTTCTACAGTAGAAGATCTAACAACAAGGTAATGCTTCAAGTACCAAGAGTCTGAGCTGGTGAGGGTGCTGGACTTTGAGGACTTGGTTTGTGACTTTGCAAATAAAAAGACCAGAAAGAACTAAAGGTAAGAACCACTGTGCTTTCTGTTAAATGAGTAGTCCAATATAAACTTATTGCTGTGCAGATAATAAATGTACAGTATTTTGTTTATTTGATATACTGTTTGCATAACATTAATCTTACATAACTGTGGTGTGATGCTGAGAGTTAGTGCTGCAACAGGTTTTTGCAGAGTGTGAAGTTGCCCAGATCACTTGATGACTGTTCTAATGCAACCTACACTCAGCTGTGTTATGTGATGGAATTGTTATATCGTCAGCTCAGCTAGCATGAATGTTCACTTCAGTCACAGTGTTCAGCCTGACACTAGTGCTTATATTTATCACTGTATGTTTATGTTTGACTTAATTAATGAACACAGCACTACAGGTTGGGTTGTCTTGTTCTTTTTTTGTTTTTTTTGTTTAGATTTTGTGATTTTATTGAGATGTTGTATGGTCTGGAGACAGTGTCATTGACAAAAAGACAGGAGAAAGAACTGGAAGTAGCAGAAATGAAGATGCTGAGGTTCTCCTTAGGAGTGACAAGGATGGATAAGATCAGGAATGAGATCATCAGAGGTACAGCACATGTTGAACAACTGGGAGATAAAGTTAGGGAGGCCAGACTGAGATGGTTTGGACATGTCCAGAGGAGGGACAGTGGGTATATTGGTAGAAGGATGTTAGAAATGCAGCTGCCAGGAAAAAGACACAGAGGAAGGCCAAAGAGGAGATATATGGATGCAGTTAGAGAGGACATGAAGGTAGTTGGAGTGAGGACAGAGGATGCAGAGGACAGAGTGAGGTGGAGGAGGATGACTCGCTGTGGCGACCCCTGAAAAGGGAAAAGCCGAAAGAAGAAGAAGAAGTTTCTTCACAGCACTGTATTAGGAGTGGTCACAGAGCCGCTGTTCAACTTGAAGCAAATAAAATGTTTGTTGAAAAAAATATGCCTCCTTGAAAAAATAGAATGCCCCCCCTTTGAATTGTTTCTGCAGCCGGGTCTGATCTCACTCCAGAACTCCTGGTGCAAACGTCAAATCAGCTGCATTTTACCGTGCTGCTCAGGCAAAATGCAGCTGATTTGACCATTAAAGTGCATTTATTAAGGGAAAGTTCAACTGAGACACACCTTTACTATAATGTCGAGCAAACCGGGAGGAGACCCAGGGCAAAGGTGGGCACAGACCGCTAGGGGAGCGCTAAATCGCTATTCCGCTTACAGTGGACCTAAACTTTTTGTCAGCGTTTTTGTGAATTGACTAACTTTTATAATTCATAAGCGGATTTCTGCTATTTTTATTTAAAATGCAGTACCGCTAATAACTAATTATCTATCAGTAAAAACCAATAAACTTATTTACAAGCTCATAATGCTGCTTGTTTTACCTTTTTCCCTACCGTAAACAGCAGAGAGGAGGAGGGTGTGAGGGTGAGGGAGGGTTGGAGGGGGGAGGGAGCAGAGGGGGGGATCTACCATGTAGGTAAATGCCTGGGGATCCCATCAGCATGAGGCCCCGGCCCCGCCGCGCCCCGGCCAGTCACCTAATTCCTAACATTGATCCTGCTTGTTAATCTACATTTAACATAAAAATAATTATAGTTACGATGAAAACAATCATTAAATAAGCAATTTAAAAAACGGTTGATTTCATTATCCCCCTACTAAAAATGGACTATTCCATCTCGACAGCTTCCGGGTTAGAGGTGAACTCAGAGGCTAATTCCGTGGCTAGCTGTTTGTGCTGGGTACTTGGACAAATCCTTAGAATACCCAGCTGTTTCAAGCCAAATTAACGCGGCCGGGGGATTCTATTTTGTGTTCTGTGTATACCACGCGACGGTGAGTCGTTATTTTCATGTATTTTTATTACTTTTCATTAAATCTGTTGAGTACCTATAGACGCTAACTGTCTGCCGGTTGGTTGTGGGTTACTAATGGAAATCCTTAGAAAACCCAGCTGTTTCAAGCCAAATTAACGTGGCCGAAGGATTTTATTGTGCGTTTTGTGTCGACCATTCGACGGCGAGTCGTTAGTTTTATGTATTTGGGTTACTTTCATCATGTATAAATGCCGTGGCGACACACCCGTGTATTTGAGATTTAAACGTGGTGTTGACCGATGCTGCCTTTTTGGGTGAGCAGGTACTCATCGATCTGTTCACCAAATATAACACACCCATCCCCTCCAGTGCAGCTGGAGATGAGCACAGAAGAACAGTCAGAGTAGCCTGAAGTTGAGGAAGGGCAGGGAATAAAACTGTTACACTAAGTGACTAAAAACATTTTTTTTCTATTTCTCATGTTTTATAATCAAAAAAGGCGTTCAATACAAGATCAACTGGACTTTATTTGTTGCAGAAAACGTTTCACCCTTTATCCAAAAGGCTTTTTCAATCCAGAATGGCAGCTGTAAGACTGAGAAGAAGTTTTATACTAATAAAACGCATAAAACTTCAGTCTCACAGCTGCCATTCTGAACGTTTTCTGCAACAAATAAAGTCCAGTTGATCTTGTATTGAACGCCTTTTTTGATTTTATCATGTCCTGGACGACTGAGAATTTTCACCAGCTTATGTTTTATAGGCATTTTGTTGTGTATATACTTTTTATATTTTTATATATTTGTTTAATCACATTGTGTTTATTTACTCATGGCCACCACAATTTTTGAGTAGATGTGTTTTTTCAGTAATACAGTAAAATAGTGTCTGGAAATGTTTTTTTATTTCTTCTTTATTTCTTTCCAAAGAAAATCAAGGTTTTCATGCATGCACATGACATGTGCACAGAAATTAACAAGCACAAATTCACAGCTTTTTCATTTTGTGGCTTAAAAATAAATCATTAAATAATAAACAATAAACTTTATTTGTATAGCACCTTCGTCATCTGTATACCCATAATGCATTGCAGGGCACTTCAGTTTTCCAGAAAACAGTTAAAAATAAGTTTATCGATGCATTTTTAATGAAAAATCTACAATAAACAAACAAAAAAAGGACAAAGAAGCAGTCGAAAAGCATTCCACACATTAAACAACTTTTAAAATTTTGGACCCTGAGTGAAAGTTGTATTTTAATAGATGACACCCGGAGCGAATCGCTGTTAAAAAGTAGGGCAAGGTGAGGTGTATATTAGTTTATACGCCTGTAGTTGGCAGTGTGGTGCAGATATTGCAAAACGTTGCTGGCTACAAATTGTTGAATATAAATAGCGGATTAGATTAGCTTCCCCTAATTTTGATAAGGCCTTTGTGCATTTGAAATTGTGGACCTAAAAAAATTAATAAGCGTTTTAGAAATTGTGGAACTAATTTTTTAATTAGCGGTGCCCAGCTTTGACCCAGGGGAAGACCCAGGACACGCTGGAGGGACTATGTTTCTCGGCTGGCCTGGGAACGCCTTGGAATTCCCCCGGAGGAGCTGCTCCAAGTGGCTGGGGAGAGGGAAGTCTGGGCCTCCCTACTTAGGCTGCTACCCCCGCGACCCGACCCCAGATAAGCGGAAGACAAAGGATGGATGGATGGTCGAGCAAACAAACAATTGTTTTTCATTTGAATCTTGTTAAATTCTTGTTAAAGTCCTCTCATGCACGCTCTTGCGGCCGCCATTTGGTAGCCAATCGATTTTTGACACAACACCAGCCCATGTTTCCAGGAGGTCAGCGGTGACGGATAACAAATGCATCACGTCAGAGGTGACCCATAATAAATGCGACTTATGCTGCAATATTTACGTTTTTTTCCACTTTATTAGACATTTTTGGACTGATGCGACTTATACGGTGATGCGACGTGTACGGCAGAAAGTACGGTAATTGTTAGGTTTTGGCTGTTTGTTGTCCTCCTGTAAAATGTACCAAACATTCATACAAATCACTATAAAACAAAATTTCCCGATTATCCCCCCCCCCCCACACACACACACACACACACAAACAAAAATTATCAGGATTATAAACAAACTTGAAACAATTAATTCAAATTGAATATCTTTTTTTTTTACATGTAAACTATCTCACCCTTTTTTGCTTGTGAAAAAGGTTGTCCAGCTCTCCTTCCTTGGACAACAGCTGGTGCTCCAGGTCCTGACTGCGCAGCTGAAGGCGCTCAGAGTCCTACAAGGAAACAAGAGAAAAACCTTAAAGCCACAGGGTAAAAAGACCCACATGACTGAGGTTAAATACAACCCCCCTCCAAGACAGACATACCGACACACAACAATAAACCCATTGAAAAGTAAAGAGAATAACAAGAATCAGGTTGTGGGAAGCAGCTTGAGAAAATGTTTACACCTAATCTTATAAGTGAGCTAACTGAGCGTCTTAAAAAGGCAAATCCAAAGAGGCCTTTGCTTCTTGAAGGACCCCAAAAAATCTGTATCTACCTTATCTGGCAACTAAACAGGACAGCCTCACAGAAATACAGTCAAAATAAAATAAAGGCATCTGTGATGTTTTCTTTGGACCTGTAGCAGAAGTCGGTCTTTCTCATTTTTAATCTGCGCCTCCATCTCTTCGTACAAATGGCGGATGTCGTTGTCGTGCATCGCAGCCTTCCTGTTACGAGGAGAAGCAATAATAATTATTAACTCCATAAGACAGAACAAACAGAACTGTTGCATGTGTATAAATTAACAAGAAATAACTGAACAAACGTGCGAGCCCAACAGCATCAGGGAACCTTGTTTGTACCAGCGCAGTACGTTGTGTCTCCACAGCAGTAGAAATGGCTGTAGTGCGAGTCCAGATTAGAGATTATTTCATATGAAGGTAGGGATTGGTTCATGAATTACCGTATTTTTTGGACTATATGGCGCACCGGATTATAAGGCGCGTCAAGCGAAACTAAAACATTTTGACAGATTTTTGAGTGCTGTGCATCACATAAAATCAGTTTGAGGTCAGTAAGCACAACCAGAATTAATGTGCACCGGATTTTAAGGCTCAGTGTTGATTTTGGAGAAAAATAGGAGTTTAAGTGCGCCTTATAGTCCGAAAAATACGGTACAGTTAAATCCACACAAGTAGTTCCAGAATACGTATCCAGCATGGAGATCATTTTAAATACATACACTGTAATTTTGCTAAATTATTTTGTTTGCTATAAGTTGTGCTACCTCTGCAGGGCACCCTCTATTTCCTTTTTCTCCTGGCGGGCCTCTTTAATCTGGTGAGTTACTTTAGCCAGAAATTCCTCAAAGTTGGACAGGAGGTGAGGCTCATCTCTCCTGAGCTGGGCCCAGAGGCTGCGCACCTCACCTGGCCTGGACGAAAGGCAAAAGAACGAAAAACAAGCAGGCAGGTTTGCCAAATGACAATGCTTGTTACAGGAACAAATCTGAAAGAAAGAAGTATACTAGTACAAACTTGACCCACTCCTCAAACACATTACTGGCCCCCAGGCTGTCCAGCAGCATACTGAAGTGCCGTTCTTCCTCATCTTCCACTTCTGACAGCTTGGCTTCCCATTGGCTTTGGTAAAGAGCTTCATTTGCCTTGAACACTGGCTCTGGGGTCTGGCTTTGGTCTTCAGTAACGGAGATACAAGCGTGAAGGAACTGACCTTAAAGAATACCAAAGCAGGCAGAAGCAGGAGGATTAAAATGTTGTGCGGCAGCAACATTTTTTAAGTCTGCATTGCAGCTTTTAGCTTGAGAAGCAGGGGGACCTCAAACAAAAAGGAAGATTCAATTAAAATTAAAACACAATCAAATTTTTCCCCATCCCTCTCTGCTGTGCTTCAGCTTTGCTTCCAAAAGCTTGTAAAACTAAGCAACCCTTAAAGTGGTACTGAGCCACGGTTCCTCTCCAACGCAAGAAAAATATAGCATTGAAGCAAACTTAAAATGTGGTTTATTAGTTGTTGTTTTTTTCTTTACTTAGCACAAAAAGTAAGAACATTTGTGTATGGTAGTCAACGTTATGTTGCTGCAAAACCCGTTTATTTCCCACACAAGTAAAGAAAATAAAACGGTGTGTTGAGCAGCAGAGTTGAATTTGTGGGTTGATTTTGTTTATTGGTTTGGATGTTTAAAATCTGAAGAAACGGGACAATTTGGCAGTTTAACACTTTATTGTTTTAACAAACAGCAGCCTCAGTAGCATGTGGAAGAACCATACACAGCCACAACAGCGAGGCATCTGTTTAACTAAAACAGGATTTGATGGATATGACGTTTTAGGCTTTACACTAACAAATTGTGAAAATTATGCAAACTAAATTCCACACTTTAGACCTAATTGAAAAAATAAAGAGGGGGAAAAACAAATCTTAAATTGTTGAGGGGAAAAATGTTTTATAAGTCAATGAGTTTATACAGAAAAGGCTGATGGCTCATTGGGTTTAATATTATTTTCTTTGTTAAATCACATTAGCAGCACCATGTGACGCCAAACTTCTTCTTCACATAATCACTTTAAACACATACATCAAAAAGTAATTTATTTTCAAATTCTTTCATCTCAGTTCATCTATTTTTGTTTCATCGTTGCATTTTATTGTGTTTTCTTGTAATTTCCGCTTACATTCAGTGTGGTGTTCTGCTAAATTGACAGTTTTAGGCAATGTTATGCTTCAAATGGAAAACTAATGGATTGTTCTGCATATTTTACACAGAAAAGAACTACTGGAGATAAATTTCACAGCTCTGTCATCTTTATGCCTCAATTATTTGCTCTGGCTTTGATAAAACAGAAACCTGTTTGGAGAAAAGTGTTAAGACTTGAAGACCTTTCTTTTCGACCGAGCATACTCTACCTCCTCATGATTCTACTTTTGATCTTAGCTGATATTGTTATTGATTTTAAATGTTTTATTATTTGTTTTATTGTCTGTTTTATTGTCATTTAATTCTGTTGCTCCTTGTAGCACTTTGAGATTTTCATTAATGAAAGGTGCGTTATAAATTGAATTCATTATTATTATTATTATTATTAAAACAAATGGCAATAAGCTTACTGAATCTGGAAGAAAAGGCCTCCAGAGTGAGGTAACCAGCGCGGTGTGTGTCTAAGGAGTCGAACACATCCTCCAGCTCTCCTGCAGACAGAGGCAGTTCTCTGTGGAGCCTCTGTCAGGAGAACAAGATGAACAGACGAGGCGTTAAAACACTGGAAACTTTGAACCTAGTTCGTAATCTGCCTCTCTATTCACTCATTAGGGGCCGTTTCATCTGTCTTCTAGCAGTTTGCTTGGAAAATAAACGCATGAAACGGTAATGAATGCACGAAGCTCAGAGGAATTCAGGCCCAATTAGCTGCCAACGCAGCTCAGACAGTCTCAACGTGTCAAAGTGGCTTCTGCCTATGGTGAAATGACGCGTGCAACTTATATTTGTGAACATTTTTTATCTGCGGTACTTGTCAAGCACTTGTTAGGTTGTTCAGGTGCACTAAGAGGGCCAGCAGCTTTGTTTAATACAATAAAATGGAGTGTGTGTGTGGGGGGACAGAGTGTAGAACAAGAACAATGACACTAAGTGTTTCCAGCTTGTTAATCACTAACAGGAGGCACAAGTAAAAGCATGGAGGCATAACCTACTGTTTTGAACAGATGTTTTTTACAGACTGCTTTCAGAAACATTTTAAAGAGTTTCTAGTAAAAACAGCTGTTGTGGTTTTGAATAGAATTTTACGTAACCATTTCATAATTAATAATTCTGACAACACCCACATGTGTGAAACCAAACACACACAGACATCATCTCTAACCCTCAGGTCAGTGCTGTTGATGAAGCCCTTCCCCTCCACGTCACAGGTCTTGAAGAACTCCTTGGTCTTGTCCAGCAGGGCCATGTGACCCCAGTCGGAGCCGAGCCTCTCCGGGGTCAGTCCAAAACCGCTCACCCTGCCCTCCTCTTCCTCCATGACCGACTCTCTTTATAGGAACACTGTGCAACACTTCAGGATTAAAAGTCCTCTTCACTTGCTCTCCATCCAGCATTTAGAGTTGCCATGACGATGGAGAAAAAAGCAGGACCAGCGGATGAGATTAGTGATACCTTACTGGCTGATAAGAACGGGCTGGAGCCTGGAGATTTCTATATGACAAGAGAAACCACAAAAAAAAAAAAAAGTCATGCCTGATAGGTGTTCAGAAAAGTGGAATACAGGAAAATATAATCAATACCATATATTTTTTTTTTCATTCAACCTTTATTTATACAGGTTGGTCTCACTGAGCCATGAGGGCTCATTTAAAAGAGGGACCTGTTCCAGACAGAACAACAAGAAAAGTAAACAATAAACTACAGTAAAAGTGCAGTTAAAATAAGAGTAGTGTATAACACAACTAGAAAATTCCTGAAGAAACTTTGGCGGGGACTGCCTATTTATTGTTTCATAATTATTAATAATGAACATTAATATTAACAATGCTAATTATCAATATTTATAATTATTAATACTTATTTATTACCAAACAATAATTAATATTATTAATAAATATTAAAATAGATAATTATTAACATGAATAATTAATGTTAATTATTATCATTATTACTAATTAATAATAATAGGTGCCTTCCTTGCATCTTGAACCAAAATGGCTCCATACCGGTACTCGGTTTCTGTGAAGAGTTTTCTCCTATTCATTTCCTATGGGAAATTTGCCATCTTTGTTAGCCATGTTAACTACGAATGCCAATAAAAGTAATTGTACACTTCCCGGAGCCGGGACGGTCGTTTTGATATAACTTTTGTGGAGGTCCACGAGAACATATTTGCTTTGATGTTTCTATTGACATTATCACATGTTTGAAACCCCGTAAAGAAATCAAGGAGGACAACTTCAGTTCTTGTTGCAAGGTGTTCCAGGTTGCAGGAGCTGAGTAGAAGAAGGTATTTTTGCCAAGTTCAGTCAGCAGTGAGGGAACGCTGCAGGTAATGATGTCCTGAGAGTGCATGTTGTAACTGCACTAAGCGTGACATGTGGGAGGAGAGATAAGGAAGTAACAGACCAACGAGGGATTTATAAATGAAAATGAACCAGTGTGAGAGCCTATGTGTAGATAATGATGACCAGCTGACCAAGGAGTACAGGGTGCAGTGATTGTACGGTAGTTACAACCGGTTATGAAACATAACGCGCCATGGTAAACAGCATCCAACATCTGTAAAGAGCTGTTAGGGGCATTCATGTAAATAATGTCACCATAGACAATGGCCAGTAGGAAGGTAGCAGTTACAAAGCGTTTTCTGGCATTCAGAGTTAAGCAAGATCTATTTCTGAAAAAGAAACCCAGTTTTAATTTCAGTTTATCAAGTTTTCAACAACTGTGTTAGCTCGGCAATAAACAACAGTGTCATCGGCACAGAGATGCAAGGCTGCGTCAGGAATGTTTTGACCAACATTATTTATATAAATTGTAAAAAGAGTGAGACCTAAAGCTGAGCCTTGTGGCACACCATTGGTGATCATTAGGTAGCTAGATGAAGTCGAACACATTGCCTCTGACATGAGAGATAGTTTGAGAACCAGCCAACAGTGTGATCTGGGAAGCCAATATCTGAGAGCTTGTGGCACAAGATGTCATGATCTACAGTAGCAAAGGCTTTGTTAAAAGTAAGTAAAGTGCAGCACAGTAATCCTTAGCGTCCAAAGCTTCAACATCATTAAGTCAAAGTCAACTTTATTGTCAGAACTGCAATATGTACAGGACATACACAGGATTGAAATTGCTTTTCTCTCAGTCCCTCGGTGCAACAGTAACCATTTAAACACTAAAACATTTAATAAACATAAGCATAAAATAGTAAAAGTGTAACACTGAACATTAAAAGCAAATTAAAAGCCCTTAGCAAAAAGCAGTCACGTTTCCTGAAGCCACGTTGGAGAGAAGATAAAATATTAAAGAGTCCAAATACTTTTTGACTTGAGTATTTATCATTTGTTCTAAAACCTTAGCTAAAAAACTGATTACGGTATATGTCTTGATATTATATATTTTTTTTAATGTTCCCCTCCAGCAAAAAAATACAGAAAGGACAAGCTAGGATAGTTGAACAGTAGAATCCAGGACATTCTCCTCCAAAACCTCCAGCAGCTGCTCTCCTGGATGTTTACAGACTGATGTTAGAAGAAAGGATGCTTCACACTGGTCAACATGGCTCTGTCCAAACTTTTTGCAACCACCCTATTTGGAATCATTACGTTATATTAACAAATAATATATATTTATATATGTTTAAATGTCTGATCCTCCATTTTGTATAAAATATGGTTTTGTGATATTTGCAGCTGAGATCTGTTATCTACATTTGACCAACTTCTTCTGAACCGAGGTTGTGTGCACCATTTTCTTTGTCTAATCAGGCAGGGGATAAGCAACACAAAGTAAAAATCATCTTGATGTTTAAGGAACACCACAGCATAACGCCTAATAGACTTTAGTGTCAATTCTGAGAACAAGTGCTGCTTTATAAAAAGCCGTTTTAACACATTTATATGTTGCAAAAGTTTTGTCTGCAATTGTAAATACTCTTCTGACCCCAAAAAAAGTACAATGTAGAAACTTCAGTAAAAGTCGACACAAGAGTTAACTCAGTTCAAGTCCCTCCTTTAATGCTCGTTAACCTAATTATACCTCACAAAGGAGTTTCTCACACCAGATACACAAGCTGGCAGAAAAATCACAGGATCAAACACAAACACAGAAGTCTCACCTCTTTTGAGTTTGGTGCTCACTCAGTAACCTGAAGCCGCCCTTTGTTCAGTATCAGAGCACCGACTCTGTTTTATGTTGCACTTTAGGAAAGTCCTGCCTCACAGATGAACACGAGTCATTCTGTAACCATGTGATGTCATGAGGAAGCAGCCGGAGGCTTTTAGGTCTGTCGTGGGTCCACACCTTCTGAATGAAACAGTGGAACTGAAACCAACAGTGGCTTGAATGTTTGTTGCTGAAAGGAGTTTAATCAGACAATAGAAGTAAATAAAGCATACAAGTAATTTAGAAAATTACTGCAAGCATTTTATGTTAATGTGCTAAATAATTGGATTTAATTTCCGAGTTAAACATTTTCCTACACAATAGAAAATAATAAATTTACTGAAAAAACCCTGTACAGTGCTCTCCATATCTGATAACGCCATCTTGTGGTTTGATGCAGAAAATCGAATGTGGTTCTTATCTGAACAGTGTAAAGAAGAATTATAAAATCTGGTTATTCCCAGTTGAAAGTTCCACATTTCAGAGAAAACGTGTGAGAAAACTTGTGGTTTTAAAAAGCGTGACGGCAGTCACAGTTATTTGTCAGTTCCTTGGATCTTCTGAAGTAAATACTCCATTTGGAGGTTCAGGTTTGGCTGTCCTTTCTTCGTCTTTTTGCTCAGCATCTCAAACGTCTCCTTTTTTTTCTGCTTGTACCTCTGAATGGCTTCTTCTCTCTGCTGCTGGTTCTTCAGGTATTCCTGGAATTAAAACGGAAATGAATCACAGTTACGAGAGAACGTTTGACAGATAAAAGCAACGCCACTGATATCATTTGCCAGCACTTCACCTCTTGTTTTAGCCTCCGCTTTTCTTGAATTTTCTCGAACTCCTCCTTCGTCTTCTGGTACGACGACGTCTTCTGCGTTTTCTTCTCCGTGCGGTTGCTTATTGGTAGACTGGGGGAAACGAGTCATCATAAACAGATGCATGCTTTGTATCAAAAAACCATTGGAATGTCACACTTCATAAATATTTGCTGCAGTACTACAACAAAATTGATTATACAAGGATTTCAGACTCATCATTTAAAATATAAACAATAGGTTAAACCTAAATTTGATTTGAAACACAATATACTAAATGAATAAACATTGAACTAAAACCTTAGAAAGAATTGAAGTGGGACTATGAAATCTGTGGAAGGTTTAAAGGACGTTAAAAATGACATTACCAATTAGCATAAAGTGATCATCTCTCTTATCAAGACATTTATCAAATCAAAAGAAAACAGAATGTTTGTTACTTTTTTACACATTATATTAGTTGAAAACTAGGTTGAGCACAGAAATAGAAATATTACTGTAGATTTTTATTTATTTTGAGAGCTTTGTGTCAAAACACAAAGTTACCTTTTGCTCTCTGAGGCTGACGTTGATTCTGGATTCACAGAAACAGAAGCCGTCAGCGCTGATCCTGCAGCAAAGTCTGTTTTATCATCATCATCATCACCATCGTCATCATCATCATCATCATCTTCTTCTTCATCTAGCTCCTCCAGCTGCTCCTTCACTCTCAGCTTACTTCTATCCACTCTGTTTGCCCTGGATTCATTCCTGATTTTCTCTGCCTCTGCCAGGTACAGATGTTTCAGGTGTTCTGGATACTCCTCCTTGTACAGGTACAACTCTTTGGGGCCAGGGTTCTTCTTTCGTTCCTTTCGCAGCAGTTTGTTGTACTCGTGTTTGACTTTTTGCTGTTTCTTGAAAGCAACGTCTTGACCTGAGGAGACAAGTAGAAGGATTTTTGTAATGTACAGTATTTATTTTTGATAGAAAGAACGCGTTCACACTAAAGTTAGTCAACCCTTACAAAGTCTGACACAAACTAAACAAAATGTTTTGTCTTACATTACAAAAACAAACAGACGACATCAATTTAAAAATATATTTAAAATATTCTCTCGCAAAGTGCATTACATACAAGTTCCTTTTTAAAATGTTTAATCAGAAAACTCACCTTCCTTAA
>JBBPBX010023013.1:0-12525 GCA_038048925.1 Garcialebias charrua | reverse complement strand
TACTAAATATTACCTACCAGATCGACAGAACAGCAATGGCTCGGTTCCGGTCTGACTTGGTTCCATTTCTGCGGTTCTGGTCGTCTCTCTGGCTCAGAGTGGTGGTGGTGGGCTCTGGATGGAGCGCCGGACCTTCAGCGGCGCACATCCCACTTGAAGTCCTCGTGGGCCGACGACCAGCTCTCAAGATTCACCGTCGGGTCTGGAGGTCTGGTTCTGCTCCAGTTCTGGTCCAGTTTGGTGCGTTCCGTGCGGCTCCCTGCATCCGCTGGGCGCCGAAGTCACTGTAATAAGTGCAGAACTTTTTATGATCAGATCAACACTTTCCCTCTAGTAGATGGAAGGAAGCAGAAGGAAACGGGGCTTTTGGACGGGGCACTGTTGGCTTCTGGGAAATGTAGTCGTTATGAGCGGCAATGCAGTATAGGCTTATTGAGAGACAACTACAAAATGGCGGCACCTAATAATAATAATAATAATGATGAATTCAATTTATAACGCACTTTTCATTAATGAAAATCTCAAAGTGCTACAAGGAGCAACAGAATTAAATGTCAATAAAACAAATAATAAAACAATTAAAATCAATAACAATATCAGCTAAGATCAAAAGTAGAATCATGAGGAGGTAGAGTATGCTCGGTCGAAAAGAAAGGTCTTCAAGCCGCTCTTAAAGTCAACCACAGACTGTGGGGCTCTCAGACAGTCAGGAAGAGAGTTCCACAGGCGGGGGGCAGCCACACTGAAAGCCCGGTCTCCCATGGTCCTTAATTTGGTTCTCGGAATGTGAAGGAGATTACTGTTCTGTGACCGCAGCGAACGGGTGGATGAGTATGGAATAAGAATATCCTTCAGATAATCTGGTGAACCTGTCCGAAGTATTTTCATTTTTTCGTAAATTTTTACTGTACCGTATCCAGTACTGTCCCAATCACGCGAGTAGTATTAAAGTTGACGATCATGTGTCCTGTACACTTTTATTTTCTCGTGTTTAATCTTACTTTTTATAAATTTTTTAATAAAAAATAAAGAAGTACTGTACTTTGAAAAACCACGATCGAGCGAATCTGCGAAAGTCGAACCGCAAAGTAGCAAGGGACTACTGTAGTTAAAAGATTTATATAAAAAATAATAAACTAGATTTTATTAGTGCTGCAAGTGTTTAATTGACTGCAGTTCAAAAATACATGGAAAAATATATATATATTTTTTACAATAACTAAAATTTGTTTTTTAAATAAGTCCATAAAGAAACCGTCTGGCGGTAACTAAAATACTAAATCGTCTTCCTAATCTACGTTTAAATTAAAGCTTTCTAACAGGTATGTCTTCAAAAATAATCTTGGACCATCTCTTTCTGATGGCTGCTGTATCACGGGGAAATCCCTTCGTATAGTCATTGAACTCATTACAGTGTATTTATAGATTTAAAGATGATAAAAAGATAAACTGTATTTAAAATAAGTATATAAATAAATAAAGAGAGGCCTTAACATTTCTAGCCTTAAAGCTGAACGTGAAATAAAACCCAAAACGCGCCTGCAGCGGTTACCATCCTTTGAGCTCTGCAGCGGTCGGCGTGTGCCCTCATGCTGCGACAGCGTCCAGTCCTCTGTCGTTACCACCTGCATCATCAGAGCTCGTCTCAGGAGCTGAAAATGATACGACAGACCGTTAAAACCTCGCTTGGTTTTCCAAGTTTACTGCTGATACTGAGCAGTCTGGGCTGCAAGCTCCTGCCTCACCCCAAGAAGGAATTAAAGAGCCTCACGATAATGCATTACCTACGTATATGTTTATTTTAGATGTTATTTTGGAATTTGTGCATTAAAAAACATGTATAATCCATTTTGTGTACTTTACGATTGTAACAGAACTTTTAAGGTTTTGCTGCTCGAAGCCTCCTAACATTCACATTAAATGAGAGTTTATACCTTTCATTGTCTCCATTTATGCAAGTTGTTCTGGGCAGAGGGATACGGCAAGCGGATTTATCATATAATCGACAGAATCGCTAAAGCAGATACAGTAGTCCCTCGCTGCTTCGCGGTTTGTTTTTCGCAGACTCGCTGGAAAAATTTCCTCATATTTTTATCGTTATTTAAATTTTCTATTAAAACATGTCCTATTAGGACTAGTTAGTCATTTCAGATGTCAGCAAGTGGAATAATCATACCAAAAATCTAAATACTACAATCTAAAAGTATATTTAGATACTTGATGGGATGCTACTTTAAAATCTATCTAATGCGTACAAATACAGTATACTGACTCGCTGGAGAGTCATATCCACAAACAAATTCTCCTAAAACATCACAGAGTTCATGTTTGTCCATATTTGTGAAGTATTCTTTGTACAGGTAGTCCCCGACTTACGACGGAGATCCGTTCCTACGTGACGTAAGTCGAATTTCGTTGTAAGTCAGAAAATACGTCCAAACTGCACCTTATACGTACAATACTGTATTTTACCAAGCACTTAGCCTATCCTAACACAGTACCCTACATAATTATCAAAAACACATACATTTGGAGCCATAATGAAGGAAAAAAAAAAGTTATTTTCCTACTGGGAGCTGGTGGAGTCGTCATCCGTCTGTTAGCATGTTAGCTCGTTGCTCAGCTGTAGCCTCTCTGCCTCGTAAACCTCCGGTCCAAACAATGAGGTCTCCTGTACTTTTCCACGCGCGGTCCAGAGTTTACAGTAAGGTCTGTTAGCATGTTAGCCGCTCTTAATCTCCTCTGCCTCCGGTCTGCCTGTAAACCTCCGGTCCAAACAATGAGATCTCCTGTAATTTTCCACTGAGTGCGCTGCTTCTGAAGGAACTCGGCTTTTCAAAATAAAATGTTTCAAAATATAAATAAAATTTTTTAATGGATATGCGTGTCTTAACCCCGAAACGTCATAAGTCGAGGCCGTCGTAAGTCGAGGACTACCTGTATTTGATGTGCTGAGTCAGCAGTTTTTACATTTGAAGTTTTTTGCCGACACATCCAGTGGAGTCTGGGATATCTCTACTGTCATGTTTTTTTTTTGTAGGTGCTAACAGTGGAGCTTTTCTGCTCAAAATCCATTGAAAAGATGTCAATACTGTAGTTTCTCACACTGGAGTCCATACAGTACCGGTATATTGTTTTCTCTTGTGAAATCACTTATTTTTGTTGTCTGCAGCTCCAGTTTTACTGCAGGAGCTCCACCTTTCCTCAAACCCTTCTCTGTCTTCGTGCTATATTAACCACATTGCGCAGTGAGAACCTCAGCTCCTCGAGATGCCTTCAGGCCACACAAATTGGCCCGTTTTGAACAGGAACTGCACTCGTGGAAACAATTTGCGGGCGCCCGACTGTTCCGTCAGCGCACTCAGAGTTTATCGCTGTCTGTTCCCCTCACAGAGCGTCTGCAGGCTGCGTGTGGTTTCCCCCTGAGTCACCACCTCCGCCATCAGAGCTGGTTCTGTGGCAGGAATGCCAGGATGTCAGCGTGTTTGGTGAGTCTGACGATGCAGGAAGAAAACGTGCGTCTGTCCAACAGAAGCCTCAAACTGACAGTAACGCAGGTCGACGAGCCAAGACGCCGTCATCACCTTTAGCTGAAGTAAATACTTTAGATTAACTTGTTACGCTGCTGCGAGTCCAGGTCTGAGGTTTATTGGCGGGTTAGCGGGGATTCAGTTCTTGGCCAGTATAGAACATTCTTCAATCTCAAAGCAGGCGTGGCATTGTAGGTGGGGCCTAATAGACCAGGACCCACCCACTTAGCTGTTTAGAACAGTGGTTCCCATCAGCAACTTCTGGATGACCTTCTTTTCTGTGTAGATAAAGTAAGCAGACACCAACTTCATCAAATGCACCAGTAAATTATTTTATTTTTTCTAAAGATAATAGAAGCGGAAGTGTTCGGTTTTCAGTAAAAATGCAATGCAACTGTGATTTCATCTACCGGTATATTCTAAAACCAATGGTTCCGAACTGTGGTCCTTGAGGAACACCATCCTGCAAGTTTGACTTTTTTCCCTGCTCCAACACACCTGATTCAGTGGTTTAATTACTTCCTCAAGCTCTGAAGAAGCCTGTTAATCACCCATTTATTCAAATCAGGCGTTTCAAAGCAGGGATACAACTAAAACGTACAGGATGGTGTTCCTCAGGGACCACAGTTCGGAACCCTTTGGTTTTAGAATATAGATGAAATCACAATGTCGTTGCATTTTTACTGAAAGTCGAACACTTCTGCTTCTATTTTCTTTAGAAAAGATACAATAATTTACTGGTGCATTTGATGTTTAAAAATAAAATCCAATGAAGTTGGTGTCTGCTTACTTTAATCTACACAGAAAAGAAGGTCGTCCAGAAGTTGCTAATTGCACCTGAAGTAAATACATCAACGTGAATTGGAAGCGGGTGGGGGTGGGATGAAATGTACCGGAACAAAACGCTTCACTTTGGTGAACTTTGGTGACCTTGTTGGTGTCTTGCTGCCTGATACGAATGAACGCTTTCAGCCAAGCAAAAACATTTTTTTTCCTGTTTTTGTGCCTGCAAATTCTTTTCCAGGAAACACTTAGTTGCAACAGTTTGTCTTTTTTTCTTTCTTTCTTCTAACAGGCTCTGGAGAGAGTTTCCCTTGGCCAGGGGGTGAGTAAAGCATGTATCCTAATCAGAATCATAAACTAATAATCATCATCACACAGAAATGGCAACGTATTTATCTAATCTGTCACTGCGCTCATCTAAACAAATGTACTGACCTATTTTCAAC
Source organism: Garcialebias charrua (assembly GCA_038048925.1). NCBI lineage: Eukaryota > Metazoa > Chordata > Actinopteri > Cyprinodontiformes > Rivulidae > Garcialebias > Garcialebias charrua. The sequence goes on along the minus strand of JBBPBX010023013.1, from coordinate 7,766 downwards.
CCATAAACAGAGATCATCACCGTCACCCGGGCTGCGCATTCTAGCAATCAGGGCATTCATTCTGCTTTTTTTTTAAGCCCCTGATTGACTTGGGTGTATTTATTTGAAACGTGGAGCTCGGAGGCTGCAGGCCAAACCCGACACACAACACCCGTCGTCGCTAATGTGGAATGTTTATAAATATTAATGCAATCACAGAAAGATTGATCGCTTGCTGGAACGGAGGCACGAACCTAAAAAACAAGCTTTAATTGCTTGCCGGTGTTGCAAAGTGTCAGAAATGTTCATCTACCAGGCTGCATGAAGGGAAGAAGAACAGTGCTAGAGAAAATGTAAATTGCTGTCAATTATAGATATATATATATATATTTTTTTTTCACGCAGATCCAGATGGAGTCTCTGTTCTACAGAGCCGTGCTTCACGTTCTTCTGAGGGACCACTACAGCTCCTACAAAAGGTCACACACAGCACCTTCAGACATGCTTCCTTCATTGGCTTCAGCCTAAATTGTTTTTGTGGGAATGACGGAGAACAGAATAGGCGTCAAGCTTTTGTTTGCATTTTTCTGAACCGAAGGGGGGTTGTTTCTGCTTTGTTTGGATTCCAAATGAACCAAAACCTGCGAACTGGAGCCACGTGTGCTCAGATGTAGACCAGGCTTTGGGGAAACGATCAGGTCATGCTTAATGAGTTGAAATTAGCCCTTAGTTGACTCAAAGGTTAACTTCAGAGTGCTGACATAAGCTGTTTAAACATTACGACTTTAGACATTAACAGCTATGAACACTGATTTGATCTCTTTAAACGTGATGCCAGTATTATGTGCTCATAGTGTCAACACCAACGTGGTTTAATGGTAACAATTATAATACATGTAGTCTTCTACCAGAAGAGTTTGCAGCATTTCCTTTAAAACAAGAAACAGTTGAGTTCTTGTTGCTGTAGACATGATCAAAACTTCTCCAAAGACATAGCTATGGAAGTAAATATGTGTCAAATAAAAAAATGCCACTGAAATTTTAATGTTGTATGTTTGTATTTAATTTTTCAATGTTAAAATATATTCAGAAATCATTTTTAACAAAAAAATAAAAAAATAATTGTCATTACAGGCAGTCCTCGACTTACGACAGAGTTCCGTTCTTGCGCGACATCGTAAAGCGAATTTCGACGTAAGTCGGAACATACGTACAGACTGAACCATATACGTACAGTACTGTATTTTACCAAGCACTTAGCCTATCCTAACACAGTACCCTACATAATTATCAAAACACACATACATTTGGGAGCCATAATGAAGGAAAAAAAGAGTTAATAACCTACTGGTATGCTGGTGAAGCCATTCCTCCAGCCCTCCTCCGTATTCTGTATTGCGTTTACGTCGTAAAACCGCGTTCACAGTACACACAGTAATAGTAAGTTGTACTATGTACAGTTTTGTTTTGTTTTTTGAATGTCCAGAGAACCAGACTCAGCTTTTTTAGAGAGTGCAGGGCAGCTGTAGCCTCCGCAGCAAGTAAAACTGGAAACTGCGTAACTCGGCTTTTCAAAATAAATGTTTAAATAAAAAATAAAAACAATTTTATGGGAGGTGCATCATAACCGCGAAACGTCGTAACTCGAGACCGTCATAAGTCGAGGACCTATATGTTTGAAATTTCACTTTATTTTCACTTCAAGCTAATAATTCACGCTATTATTTCAAAGTGGTCACATTATCAACAGCTGTTATTCAGTTGAACTTTTCAGTGTTTAAAAATTTGGCACATAAAAAAATTCAACCTGTCAAAATTCAAACGCAATACTTTCAGTGTCCTGAGATTCAACTGGCTCAGTTTCACTGTCTGAAATTCAGCGTCTAAATTCAGTGTAAAAAAGGCAGGGTTACTTCAGGTCACAGACATTAGCAAAGGATGACAGAATCCAACATCCACATCCGCTTTTTTAGTCACGTGATGTTACGTTTGTTGCTCTGATTTTGAAGGAAAACGGCATGTCCGAGGTGGTAATGGAAGCTAACGCTAACTCAACGGTGAGTTTTATGTTTTCATTTTTCTTTAGTACAGGTGTTTTTTTTTTTGTGCATCAAGTTCAATATTACATAAACCAAACTACAGAAAAAGGAACTCACCGATGAGTTAGCGTTAGCTTACCTGACCGCCTCGGACATGCTGTTTTCCTTCAAAATCAGCGCAACAAGCGTAACGTCACGTGACTAAGAAAGCGGATGTTGGATTCTGACATCCTTTGCTAATGCCTGTGACCTGAAGTAACCCTGCCTTTTTTTTTTTTTACACTGAATTTTTAGATGTTGAATTTCAGACAACAAATTTGAGCCGGTTGAATCTCAGGAGACTGAAAGTATTGCGTTAGAATTTTGAAAGGTTCAATTTTTTTTCACGTGCAAAATTTTTTAACACCGAAAAGTTGAACTGACAAACAGCTATTGATAATGGGATCACTTTGTACTAATAGTGTGAATTTTTAGCTTGAAGTGAAAATAAATGCAATTTTAAACGGATAAATAATGACAATTAATTTTTTTAAGGTTAAAAATGTATTCTGAATATATTTTAACACTGAAAAATTAAATACAAACATGCAACACTAAAATTTCAGTGGTATTTTAAATTCAAATCCTAGCGTCACATATTTACTTCCATACCTACTGGCCCTCTGATCCTCATGTTAATAACTTATTAGCATTGAAAACCCATCAGCTCTCCCCAGTTTGGAAACACACATCAGAAGGGTTTGTTTGCCAAAGTCGTCGTTTAAAACCAAAAATGGAGACACGGCACAAGACCGAAGGAGTGACAGGTTGTTTATGTCTCTGTGCCAAATCTGAGAAGCATTACATGTTTGTTCCACAGTGAAAAGCGAGTTGGGAACGTTTATTCCAAGGCGACATCGTTCGTGGACTACGTCCGTCGTGCGCTGCGCAGACTGGAGCTGGATGACTCGAAGGTCAGGTGGAGAGAACTGCATTCGTCTCGCAACACCTTCCAGCACCGAACTGTTGGAAACGTTACATAAACATGGCTTTGACAACGTGTCGCATCTAATTAGTCATTTTACATGTATATTTTTGGATCACCAGGTCTAGATTAGATCTGTGTTTAGAAACTCTTGAGTGCGTTGACAGTCAGAACCACATTTGTCGTCTGGTAATCGGAGAATAAGATGATGTCTGTCACAACGTTTAAAAGTCACAAAGCACAAAAAGAAGAAAACAATAATAAACACATCCAAAAAAGCATTAGAGAGATTGAAGAATGACTTAGATAACCAAAACTGGAATGATGTGAATGTGAATGATGTAAACGAATCTTATGAAACATTTATGAATATTCTAGATGTCTTGTATAAAAAAAATTGTGTGCAAAAAGATTATTTAAAGAAAAAAATTGTTGATCAACCATGGATGACAAAAGGATTGAGAAATGCTTGTTAAAAAAAAAAAAAGAACTTTCTGTACTCGTGTTTCTTGAAATCCAGAACACAAGAGGCAGAAAATAAATAGAAAAAATATAAAAACAAATTAACTGGGATCATAAGAAAAGATAAGAAGGAATATTATAGTGAATTATTACATAAAAGTAGTAGTGACATGAGTGCAACGTGGCGAGTAATAAACAGTGTACTGAAAAAAAATAAGGTTAGTGTGGGTCTTTCACAACATTTCGTGGAAAATAATGAGGAAATCCATGATGAAAATGCAATTGTTAACGGTTTTAATAATTACTTTGTAAATATTGGATCTACCCTTGCAGATTTAATACCAAGAGTGGATAAAAATGTGAGTTGTTTGATCAATGGTTGTACAAACAGTATGTTTCTGAAGGGAACTGATAAGGAAGAACTAATGAAGGTAGTTAAAAAATTTACTGACAAGAGATCAAAAGATTGTGAAGATATGGATATGTTGGTTGTGAAGGAAATAATGAGTCATGTAATCGAGCCATTTACATATATATGTAACTTGTCATTTACAACTGGGATATTCCCAGATAGAATGAAAATAGCAAAAGTAATTCCTCTGTTTAAAAATGGTGATAAATGTGTATTTAATAACTACAGGCCTATATCATTGTTACCACAATTTTCAAAAATTCTAGAAAAACTATTTGTAACCAGACTTGACTTATTTCTTGATAAAAATAACATTTTGGATAACGGTCAATATGGATTCAGATCAAATAACTCAACATCCATGGCGCTTATGGAGTTGATGGAGCAAGTTACCACAGCTATAGATCAAAAACAACATTGCATAAGTATATTTGTTGACTTGAAAAAAGCATTTGACACTATTGACCACACCATTCTACTTGATAAATTGGAAAAATATTGTATTAGAGGACCAGCTTTGCAGTGGATATTTAGTTATTTGAACGACAGAAAGCAGTTTGTACAAATCGATGATGTGAGATCTAATCTATGTACTGTAATGTTTTGTCTGGAGTGCCACAAGGCTCGGTACTTGGACCCAAGTTATTTATCTTATATGTAAATGATTTAATGAAGGTGTCCAGTATCCTTAAATGTGTTCTTTTTGCCGATGATACTACTTTCTTTTGTTTGGGTAAAGATTTGAAACAAATGTTTGAGTTGATGAATATTGAGTTTGTTAAAATACAGACTTGGTTTAAATTAAACAAGTTATCATTGAACCTTGATAAAACTAATTATATGATATTCAGTAAAAGGATAACTGTCGATGTTCCATTCAATATTGATGGTGTTGAGATAAACAGGGTAAGGGAGATAAAGTTTTTGGGTGTAATTATTGACGATAAACTGTCATGGAAACAGCACGTAAATTTTGTAAGAACTAAGATGTCTAAGTCCATTGCAGTGCTGTATAAAGTTAGGGATTTTTTGAATGATAAAGCCTTGTATTTGCTATATAATACAATTATAGTGCCACATTTAATTTATTGTATAAATGTTTGGGGAACTGCGTGTAAAACTATAACTAGGCCAGTTTTTATTTTACAGAAAAGAGCAATAATAATTATTACAAGAAAACATTACTGTCATCCTTCTAGTATTTTGTTTTGTCAGTTAGAATTATTGAAGTTCAATGATTTAGTTGACTACCATATTCTTTTAATACTGTTTAAAGCTCATAACTGCACGTTACCTCCAAACATTCAAACTCATTTAAAAAAAAGGAAAAGTACCTATAATCTTAAGGGAATGGACATTTTTGTAAAACCACAGTACAGGACTAGTTTGAAGGGTCGGTCTACTCTAATTCAAGGTATAAGTCTGTGGAACGGTTTGGAAAATAATGTTAAAATAGTAAAGACAATGCCTATGTTCAAGAAAATGATTAAGACTAGGTTTTTGAAAAGTTACATATATTAATTTATCTCAAATGTACCATATAATTGTGATTAGTTATTTGTCATGTTATATTATTCATGGATGATTGTTGTCTGAATTGATATTTTGAGTTTAATTTTGTTAGGGGCAGATACAATAAGATTTTTTTCTTCTTCTGCCACCTTTCATTTTATGTATTGTTTACTTTTACTATGTGATTTTGTAAAATGTATTATTATTATTTTTTTTAAATATGAAATGAACAAATAAACCAAACTAAATCCCACTCACGACCTAGACATGACACCTCGTTCTCCTTTTCCAGCTTTCGGACAATGACATTCAGGCCTACAGTGACCTGTACAGAGCACGAATGGGCGAGATGCATGCCTTCAACATGGTGAGCCCAATATAGTTTTATAAAACTGTTTGCAACACATTTGGTTTTATCTTTATCCAATACTCGGAGCAATTACCGCCACAATTACCGGTTTAGATTTAGTGTAAAATATTTTCATTCCTGCAAATGACCAAAACAAATAACCCTGTGGGGATCGGGGAGGTGGAAGAAAAACAGCCTTGTTTTTTTTTTCTCAAGCCACCAATTATGGTGTCAACCAGAATACACAGTTTCTTTTCTTACTGGTTTAAAACACTATAATGTTATTTTTCTTGTAACTAGCTATTGGGACAAATGTCATGATGGGTTTTTGGTATGGGAGCCTTATCAGAGTGGTTTGTTCCAAATGTGTGGTAACTGTTATGTTACTTAAAATAAAATGAACAATTTTCTTCCTTTTTGTAGCTGAAGGTGACTCTTGCCCCTTGCATTGAAGGCCTGATTCTCCTCGATCGCCTCTGCTACCTTAAAGAACAGGTAAAGATTCTTTTAAGAGAAATCTTTACAAAAATAAACTGTTTTGTGTAGTTTTTTTTCTTACTGTATTTAAAAAAAATGTCTGAAAGTGCAGCGTGAATGCTGAGTTAATGAGCTGAAACGGAATTGTTAACCTAATAGAAGCAGAACACTAGCTAAAAGGGGAGAAAAAAATACTAGCTGAAAGGCAGAAGTAGCAAAAGATCAGCCTAAAGAGAAAAAAAAATAGAAAAGGGCTATGCTAAATGTAGCAAATGGCTGGCAAAAGCTAAAAATACCAAAAGGCTGGTGAAAAGGTTAGTTAAAAGTTAAATGTAGCAATAGGTTAGTTAACAGCTAAAAATAGTAAAAGGCTAATAGCTAAAAGTAGCAATAGGTTAGTTAACAGCTAGAATAGTAAAAGGCTAATTAAAAGCTTAAAGCAGCAATAGGTTAGTTAATAGCTAAAAATAGTGAAATGCTAATTAAAAGCTAAAAGTAGCAAAATACTAATTAAAAGTACCAAAAAGCTAGCCAAAAGGTTAGTTAACAACTAAAAATAGTAAAAAGCTAACTAAAAGCTAAAAGTAGCAATAGGTTTTAGTTAACAGCTAAAAATTGTAAAAAGCTCATTAAAAGCTAAAGAAGCAATAGGTTAGTTAACAGCTAAAATAGTAAAAGGCTAATTAAAAGCTAAAGGTAGCAATAGGTTAGTTAACAGCTAAAAATAGTGAAAAGCTAATGAAAAGCTAAAAGCAGCAAAAGACCAATTAAAAGTACCAAAAACCTAGCCATAAGGTTAGTTGACAACTAAAAATAGTAAAAGGCTAACTAAAAGCTAAAAGTAGCAATAGGTTAGTTAACAACTAAAAATAGTAAAAGGCTTATTTAAATCTAAAAGTAGCAATAGGTTAGTTTACAGCTAAAAATAGTCAAATACAAATTAAAAGCTAAAAGTAGGTGAGTTAACAGCTAAAAATAGTAAAAGGTTAATTAAAAGCTAAAAGTAGAAATAGGTTAACAGCTAAAAATACTAAAAGGCTAATTAAAAGCTAAAAGAAAAATAGGTTAGTTAACAGCTAAAAATAGTAAAAGGCTAATTAAAAGCTAAAAGTAGCAATAGGTTAGTTAACAGCTAAAATTAGTAAAAGTGCTAATTAAAAGCTAAATGTAAAAATAGGTTAGTTAACTAAAAATAGTAAAAGGCTAATTAAAAGCTAAAAGTAGCAAAAGGTTAGTTAACAGCTAAAAATAGTAAAAGGCTAAATAAAAGCTAAAAGTAGAAATAGGTTTACAGCTAAAAAAATAATAAAAGGCTAATTAAAAGCTAAAAGTAGCAATAGGTTAGTTAACAGCAGCTAGAATTAGTAAAAGTGCTAATTAAAAGCTAAAAGTAAAAATAGGTTAGTTAACAACTAAAAATAGTAAAAGGCTAATTAAAAGCTAAAGGTAGCAAAAGGTTAGTTAACAGCTAAAAATAGTAAAAGGCTAATTAAAAGCTAAAAGTAAAAATAGGTTAGTTAACAACTAAAAATAGTCAAATGCTAATTAAAAGCTAAAGGTAGCAAAAGGTTA
>JBBPBX010023012.1:0-17927 GCA_038048925.1 Garcialebias charrua | reverse complement strand
ACAAAATATGCTTGTATGTTCAATGGTAAATTATGATTCTGAGCCATGAACATAAGTAATAATATAGTAGTCCACCAAATCATAAAACATAAGTAATTTCAGTTGATAAAATAAAATACTTGAAGGATGACAATGATGTTTTCTTGAGATAATTCTTCCATCCATCCATCCATCCATCCATCCATCCATCCATCCATCTTCTTCCGCTTATCCGGGGTCGGGTCGCGGGGGTAGCAGCCTAAGTAGGGAGGCCCAGACTTCCCTCTCCCCAGCCACTTGGAGCAGCTCCTCCGGGGGAATCCCAAGGCGTTCCCAGGCCAGCCGAGAAACATAGTCCCTCCAGCGTATCCTGGGTCTTCCTCTGGGTCTCCTCCCGGTGGGACATGCCCGGAACACCTCACCAGGGAGGCGTCCAGGAGGCATCCTAACCAGATGCCCGAGCCACCTCAACTGGCTCCTCTCGATGTGGAGAAGCAGCGGCTCTACTCCGAGTCCCTCCCGGATGACTGAGCTTCTCACCCTATCTCTAAGGGAGAGTCCAGACACCCTGCGGAGATAATTCTTACAGCTCTTTTTTGTAAAATAAAATTAGACTTGGTTACAGTTTTACAAGCTGCACCCCAGACACCAATACAATTAATTAAATGTGGGACAATAATTGTATTATACAGCAAACACAAAGCCTTGTCAGTCAGTAAGTCCCTCGATTTATACAGTACTGCCATGGACTTGGACATTTTAGTTCTTACAAAATTAATATGTTTTTTCCATGACAATTTATCATCGATAATTACTCCCAAAAACCTTACTTCATTCACTCTTTGTATCTCAACACCATCAATGTTGAAAAGAAAATCCACAGTTGACTTTGCTGTCTATTTGCTTTTACCTACTGTATACACCCGGTCACGCAATGTTCTATAGCAGCCACTTTCTTTCTGAACACTCTTATCTCAACATATAGAAACAGAATCTGACAGGCTGATTAAAAATAAAAGCTTCGCTCCACCCTGGAATTCTACCACCCCGATAGAATTTCTATTAATGTTGATTGACCTCGGTTCATTCAGTGTGAGCGAGCCGTGCCACTTTGGCACCGCTCGCTGCTACCCCTGTGGCCTCTTAGGTGGCAGTGCAGGTTAGCTGATACATGAATAATGTCCAGTGGACATTAACAGCAAGAAGTAGGGCAGAGGATTCAGGGGGCGCTCCTTCTGCCACTCTCACGCTCAATCCCCTCATCAGCAGGCTGTTAATATTTAATTAAACAAGCTCCATTTCACACTCTCCGTCTGAAACCATGAGGTGGAGACGGAGGTGCAGGGGACCACTGGAAGGGGAAGAGAGCACAGAGGCTTGGCTGAGGATATGAGGAAGGAAGGAAAAAAATAGCGTAAATGAAGCATGAAGGATAGAGATGCAGGTGCAATTTCCATATTAAATGAAGCCGAATGGAGGGAACCTGTAACTCAGATAAATTAACATGTGCTAATTAAAATCTATTAGAATAACAGAAACCTCTGTATTTACGTACATTGACAACAAGTATAGGTAATTTAAAACAATGTATGATCTATTAGATCAATTGGATCTATGATCTATGGGAGCTATAGGATCCAAGTGGCTGGGGAGAAGGAACTCTGGGTCTCCCTACTTAGGCTGCTAGCCCCGTGACCTGACCCCAGATAAGCAGAATAAAATGGATGGATGATCTATTAAGGAAAGGTTCTCTGGTCAAACTCATGAGCAATACAGTTTTACTTGCCATATATGGTATTTTTGGATAAATAGCTCAATTCTGATCAGATTGACAAGCTAATCAGTTTGAGCAGGGCCAAAAACAAAGTCAGTTCATCCTTTCCGTTGTGGTTCACGTGAACACGTTTTTACAGCTCTGTACATCAGCACTGATTTTACATTCCATTGTTGTTCCAGGCAGTACGGGGATGCAGTTGATAGAGCTGCCACCTCTTACCAAGCAGGGTACTCCAGTTCAAATCCCGGTCCGGGTACCTTTCTGGGTGGAGTTTGCATGTTCTCTCTCTGCATGTATGAGTTTCCTCCGGGTACTCTGGTTTCCTCCCACAGACCAAAAACATGCATGTCAGACTGACTGGTAACTCTAAATTGTCTCTAGGTGTGAGTGAGAGAGTGAATGGTTGTTTGTCTCGTTTATCTCTATGTGTCCCTGTGATGGACTGGAGACTTGTCCAGGTGTCCCCCGCCTCTCGCACAGTGATGGCTGGACATGGGCACCAGTGACCCCCGCGAACAGAAAAGAAAGAAACAGATAAAGATAATGGTATGCACAAGTATTGCAATGTTCTTGCGAAAAGTGCATCAACTTGCATGAAAAGGTCTAAAGCTTACTGCTGCTATTTACACTTGCAAAACAACAACACAGAATTATATATAAATAACTCTGTATGAATGTCTGTATGATTTAAACTATTGTCTTGATATTCGTTAGCTTTTTTTTTCTCTTTGTCTTTCTGTGTTTTTATAGCCTGGCCCTCGCCTTCCTGCACAGCTCCGCTCAATTCTCATTTCCCTTCACTTCACAGTCTGGGACTTCCCCCATCCACAAGGATTTCTCCGGTAGATTTTTGTTCGGACCAATCAGAGAACAGAAGGCGGAGTTTTGAACGACGTCGACTGACGTCGTCATTCAAAATGGCTGCCGCCACGAAGGAATTTTCAATAAAACAAGGTAAAAAACTATTATTTCTCTGCTGAGAAAAATATATTTCTTAGCTGACGTTATATCAGAAGTGTTCCTGAGCAATCAGAGAGCAGAAGGCGGAGTTTTGAACGATGTCGACTGACGTCGTCATTCAAAATGGCTGCCGCCACGAAGGAATTTTCATCAAAACAAGGTAAAAAACTATTATTTCTCTGCTGATAAAAAATATATTTCTTAGCTGACGTTATATCAGAAGTGTTCCTGAGCTTAACAGTTCCTAAATCAATTCACGAAATGGTCAAATCTGCTGGATTTAAATAGTTTCGGTTTGACATTTTCCAAACAGCCTCGGGTGCGCTACGAAAATAAATGATAAAAAATCGAATTTTATCTCAAATGTTTTATCTAGGCCAACAGTCAGTAAATTAGAGCCATATAATTACACACTGGTGGCAGAAAAAATATCCACCGAGTGGTTTCTGAGCAATTTATCTGATAGCCTGGACCTCGCCAGGCTAAACTAACAAAACTCCGCCTTCTGTTCTCTGATTGGTCCATTCAAAAATCTCCAGGAGAAATCGTTTTCAATGGGAGGAATGCCAGACCCTAGTCTGAAGCGAAGTGAAGGACAGGGTGTGGTTTTAACCAGGCTAGTGTTTTTAAGACTCATCTTGAAATAAAATATTTGTACTCAGTGGCTTTTAATGCAGCATGAGAGATATACGGTATGTTTACTTATTGAAACATTTTTGTCCCTCGGAATATATTTTAGGACATACATTTTTTTTAATGATTTTATTTTTGTTAGTTTTCTTGGGGCAGCTGTGGCTGAATGGTTAGAGCAGTTGTCCTCCGATGGGAAAGTTGGGGGTTTGATTCCGCCACTGTGCAGTCACATGTTGAAGTGTTCCTGGGCAATACACATTGCCTGCGATGTGTGTCCCATCAGTGTATGAATGTGATCTAAAGCTCTGATTAGTCTTTGTAGAAATATTGTAAAGTACTGTTTGAATGTGTGTGGAGGAGTAAACAAGGGCACAGATTGTGTTTTAAAACACTTTGAATATAGTTATTAAATAGAAAGGTGCTATATAAGTACAGCCCATTTACTATTTATGGTTTCTTGTGTTTGGTAATATTTTTTCCTAAGTTTTGTTTGCGGTATTTTATCCACCTGCAGTAGTTTGATTTTTAAATGTGCTATATAAATAAATCTGATTTGATTAAAGCTTCTTGAGTTTAGGTACAGCAATTCAGATATGACCATAAATTGATAGTAGCACATGTTTAGAAACAACAAAGTACACCTTCCATCTTGATGTGTTTGCAGAAATTTGTCAGCTCAGCTCAAACAGTTATACACACAACACTGGTTCATATAGCATAACAGTAATAGTAGCATAACAAATCATTTTAGTTGGCCTTTTTTTTTTTTTTTTTGCTTGTTTGCTTTATTTTATGGTATTTCAGATAAATGTTTGTTTTGCTGCTTCTATTGCACAATATAAAATACTGTGGTTATTGGTTTTGTAAAGTTGAAGCTATTAACTCCAACATATTTTTCACCAGAGAAGAAAGATTCAAATACCTGAGGCAAAACAAACTCATAGAAACAGGCTAAATGGCTATAATACTTATCAAAATGTTCCTATGAAGTAGTTTTTTTCCAAACAGATAAATGTGAGGACGTTTTGCAGATTATCTGACAGTGGAGCAGATTATAATGACACAAAGAGACAAATTAATCTGTGGTGGGCAGCAGGACCTCCACACTCTATTTACATTTCATGCATGACCAGTTTGGATTAAAGATCAACTTCCACAAGCACTGAGTAGTAAATTCAGGATACAGACTAATTTCTTTTAGCAAGGTGGAGGTGTTGTTTATAGTTTTAACTGAATTATTCAAGAACTATGGTGTTTTATTGTAGAGTATTTAATGATGAAAATCCATCCTAATGTCAGACCTTTGGGCTTCTTCTACTTTTTTTTAACAAATCTTGTAGGAGTGAGATCTTGCAGATCTTGAAGTGGTAGAACATTAATAATGTATGAATGAGGCTTTTTATAGAGCACAGCCCCTGAGATTCATAATTCTATTCACATTAGGCCTCTGAAACAAGTTTAAAGTTTTAATAAATAGGTATTAAAACTTTAACTGATATTAATAGCGCCAATTAAAGGGCATGCTGTGGAGATATGCATCATTTCTGTACTGTTAGAGGGGAAAACCCACTTCACAGAAACTCCCTCAGCTTTCTGTCTTTCATTCTATCTTTTTTTTGTCTTCAATTCTTGAGCTCACCAAATCACTGCACTGTTTCAAACAAAGAAGTAATAAATACATTGAAGAAGACAATCCTTTCCTGGCAGGTAGAGACAATAACATCTAAAAAAGAAGTCTATCATTAAGGGAGGAAAAAAAAACCATAAATGTCTGAGCCACAGCATTTTACACCATCTCGTCCTTCCATAATCAATTCACTGAACATTACTCCTACAAGATGAGAGCTCTTGACCATCCATGGTTTTGATTGATGAGTAATTTTTCTTGTCTCTCACATCATTGTTTCACCCGTGCCGGGTCAAATGGTGTGTGTTAGTCAGCCAATAGTCATTCGTTTCAGTTTATGAAGTGGAACGTGTGCTTGATGGTTGTACCATTAAAGACATTAGCATTCACATCTCTGCCACAGGTGCAAAGCGCGTGCATATCAAGCAGCTTTTAAAGCACCATTTAACAGGTGGCTAAAAAAATGTAAAGCTGTTGGTGTCAGCCTGCTCTCCTGCCCAAATGTGGTGGTCCCTTTACCATGAGAAGCTTTTAGATAAACTCCAGTGCCAGTCTGTTGATTTTTTAAAACATTTTCTTGCCTTTCTGTGATGCACCACTGGGTCCAGTGAAAAATGACTTACAGAAGAAAAGAGAAGGGTTTTCTTTGTTCTGCAGTTTAGAACACTGGACTAACATTTTCCTGCAGCAGGGGTTGACTCAAATAATGACGTCTGTGTTCTAATTTGTGTAGGAATTTATCCTGCTGCTTGGCTAGCATAATGCTGGAGTGTATACTGTGAACTGTTCAGTGGGAGCAGCCAGAGGAATGAGATCGGAGAGCGGGAAATGAAGACAGAGAGAAAGTTGGAGAACAAGCACGACAGACTCTGGTTATGCTTCTTTGCTCCAGTGATTCCTGACAAAATTGATTCTCGTACCTCATGGGATCTCCCACTGGCCTCTTTCTTCCCTTTGTCCCCGCCTCCATTACATACCTGTCCAGAGAATGAATGATCTACACATTACACATGAGTACCACTGACCAGTACATACATGAGTGACTGCCTGAGCTCAGGGACCTCACAGACAACCCAAGACAGATGGAGACAAAGACTCGAAAAGGGCAAATGGATGTGGGAAAGAGAAACAATCAGAGCTGATAATGACGGCAAGGATAGCAAGGTGAACTTCAAAGAAAGTAAGGATGATTACAGCAAAACAGTAAAGGGCCAGGCAGAGCTCTGCGTTTGGCCGAGCGCCGCGCCACGCCGTGTGAGCGCCGCGGCACAACCCTTTGAACGCGGGCGTGAACGCGCCAAGCTCAAATTTTACGACCGCTTACGCGCGCGCGTTGTCTCACAATAAACTACCCGGCGGCGGACTGTTTTGTATGAGACACAAATGTATTAAATTCCTCTTCTTCATCGCTGATCTGGACTTTTCTTTTGTTTTTTTGCCAAAAGTCAAGTGATCGCTTGAAGCGGTCACCATTCGCTTCCTCCTCCGATGAGGAGGAATGAATGAATTTGTCACGAGCGAACTAAAGTCATGTCCAACGTGGATGCGCCAGGTTCTAAATATTTCCTGGTGGGCTGTGGGCTGCAGGACCAGCGCTCCCTGTTTTTATTTTATTTTTTAGAACTTTTTATTAACATATAAACACAGAAAACCGCTGCGCAGCCCTCTGCCTTTTTTTCTCCCACCCAACATGTCAATCAATTCAGTAGGCGTGTCAGCAAATGACCAATCAGCAACCTCAATTTGTCCCGTAGGTAAACACTCCGCCCTGCTTCTGCTCAAATGATGTCAAGTATTTGGAGCGAAAACGTTGGAGCTTCACGCTGAGCTCTGCTGTGAACTGCATGTTGTGCACAGCACGCGCGCGTCCAGCGGCGTGCGGCCCAACGCACAGCTCTGCCGGAGCCTTAAGGGGTGAGAAGGAGCAGGGATGCTATCAGGGCAAAAGAAAACTGAGATACGAAGCTCAATGGGAGAATACAGTCGATGAGTTGGTTTAATAAAATGTAGGCAAAGGAAGAATAAGAAATTCACTGTCAAAGAGAATCAACACCATGATCCCCCAAACTCTGATAGACAAACTATCTACACTTGGACTAAGCCCCTCTATTTGTAACTGGGTACTAGACTTCTTAACAGACAGACCACAGTCCGTGAAGATCCACAACTTCTCCTCCTCCACCATAACCCTCAGCACTGGCTCTCCTCAGGGATGTGTGCTGAGCCCTCTTCTGTTCACTCTGCTCACATATGATTGTACAGCCACACTTCCAGGCTGTCATATTGTTAAGTTTGCAGATGATACAGCGGTGGTGGGATGCATCACAAACAATGATGAGTCCAGCTACAGACAGGAGGTGGAACATCTGGAGAGCTGGTGCAAAGAGAACAATCTTCACATGAATGTGAAGAAGACAAAGGAGATGATTGTGGACTTCAGAAGGAACAAACACACCCATGCCCCACTGATAATAGGTGGGTCTGCAGTGGAAGTGGTCTCCAGCTACAAATACCTGGGTGTACACTTGAATGATAACCTCAGCTGGAGCAACAACACCACCAGCCTGATCAAGAAAGGTCATCAGAGACTCTACTTCCTCAGACGGCTGAGACGAGCCGGTCTGAGCAGCCCAGTTCTCACCTCGTTCTACAGGTGTGCAGTGGAGAGCATCCTGTGCTCCAGCATCAACGTGTGGCATGGAGGCTGCACAGTTGAAGAAAGAAAAGCTCTGCAGAGAGTGGTGAAGGCTGCACAGAAGTCTGTTGGAGTCAGTCTCCCCACCATCACAGACATTTACACCTCTAGATGCAGGAAAAGAGCCACCTGTATCATGAAAGACCTCACTCATCCAGCACACTCACTCTTTGCCCCACTCCCCTCAGGACGGAGGTTGAGGAGCATCAAGTGTAGAACCACTAGACTGAGGAACAGCTTCTACCCTGAGGCTGTTAGACTCATGAATAAATAAAAATAAAATTAAAATAAACACTGCAAAATATCACATCATGGTGATGCTGATATGTTTTCTTGTTGCTGTGTTCATCTGTGACCATCTGTGACCATCTGCTCATACAAACTCATGTTCGTGCTGCTGTTTATTCCCACTATATTAGGCTTAGTGTATTACTAGTTGATGTTTTTCTTAGTTAGTTCTCGATGTTATTACTGTTTTTCTCTTTCATTTGTTGTTGGATGTAACTGGGACCTCGTGTACATAATCTCGTTTTCATCTCATGTACCACATGCGGTGCAAATGACAATAAAGACTCTCTGACTCTCTGACTCTGACTCTGAATCACAAGAAGTTCAGTGAACTGGTACGTAGAGGAAGTTAGGTTCTGCCACCAAAGAGCTCTAAGGGAGGCAATCAAGGTGGCGCCTGTAGCTCCAACCCTGTGGTCCCCAGTGCTCTCCCAGGGGATAGGTGTCATTGATGTGTAAAAGGAGAGTAGCCACTTAAATGAATAGAGCTCTTTATCTTGGCCTGAACAACAAGTTATTACCTACTGAGCAGGCATTCTGAAACAGGCTCTATTTCATCCCCATGACAAAGGAGGAGGGGTTGGTTGTAGTGCATGAGGCTTCAGAAGGGGGGATGCAAAAAGGAAGTTCATATCTGTGTCATATTTTGTAACTGGGTTTGACATCTCTGGCCGCCATGCCATAACAAAGCCCCGGAGCATGGTCAAGCATCACTGGCGAAAGAAGCATTATTGTGGAAGGCTGCAGGAAAACCACACAATAATAATAGCACCCACTGGGAGTGCCTCAAACCTTGTTGAACTTGTACAATTCATTTCTGCATTTCTATTAGGAAAATGGAATAAAAAATATATTTTCATTGAGTGTCCTCACAGCACTGAAAGCGACACAGATCTACTAATAAATATGCACATTTCTGTCCTTTTTGTTTGGTTGCAAGAAAACTCCCTTTTTAACTTGAGTACATATTTACCATTTTTATTTATTCATTTATATTTACAACTGAGTCTTCAGTTGAAGTCATAAACTTGTAGACCAAAAAAAAAAAGGCCTGGAAAGTTTAACCTGCCCTTAAGAATAACTATGTTAACCTTCTATAGGTTAACATTCTGCCCGATGTGTGCCGCAACCAGTGCTGGCTCAAGCCGCCATGGGGCCCTAAGAAAAATTTGGTTTCATGCCCTTTATTTCTTTTAATAATGTGGATTACCGCAATCAACAGTCAGATGATCATATCATTCACCCACCTAACATAAACTCATTGCAACTATGACAGCCCTGTTTACAATATCCTGTATTTATATATCTAGTGGTACTAAAAGTAACAGATGAAGAAAAATAAACAGTATGCAATGTATTTTAGAGCAAAAGTGTAATCTGGTTTATTATCTTTGGTTCCAAAGAACTGCATGAATAAAGTTCTAAATAATTTGTAGTGCAAGATCAACAACAAACAGATAAAATAACTTAGATGCATGAAATAAATTAGATTGTGCAAAAACAGACTAAATAAAATAAAAATAAAATAAAAAAAGCACGTGGCGCAACTGGTAGAGCTGTTGCCTCTCAATGAGAAGGTTGCCGGTTCAAATCTCAGTCCAGGGGCCTTTCTGGGTGGAGTTTGCATGTTCTCTCCGTGCATGGGTTTTCTCCGGGTACTCCAGTTTCCTCCCGCAGATCAAAAACATGCATGATAGACTGATTGGTAACTCTAAATTGTCTCTAGGTGTGAGTGAGAGAGTGAATGATTGTTTGTCTCTATGTGGCCCTGTGATGGACTTGCGACCCGTCCAGGGTGTACCCCACCCCTCGCACAGTGATTGCTGGACATGGGCACCGGTAACCCCCATGACCCAAAATAGAAGAAAGTGGGTAAAAGATAATGGATGGATGGATGGATATCAAGGAAATACTTTGTACTTAAAAATGTAAATGAACAATTACTTGAAACCACATAAAATTGTTTAAAAAAGAAATTTTAAGTTGGATAATTACTGGTAGTTCTTAAAACTATGTAAGGTTGAGGTCAAGGTTTCTTCATTGTCATTTGCATCACATGTGACGGAACTAAATTGTGTAAGCAGGGTCCCAGTTACAGACAACAAAAGTAAAATTTGTAAAGAAAAACTGTAATAAGATCCATGTAAGAATACAAAAGATATGAACTAAGTAAAAAAATGTGCTAAACACTTAATAGTGAAAAACAGTAATACACCAAACAGCAGCATTTTTGAATGCTGCTAACAATTTGCCAAATATGAACTTAAAATATTAAACAACCTTTACCCACACATTTGACCTGTTTATGTTACTTCTTCCTCAACCCTTCACAAACTTCATAAAACCTGTGCTTCCTGGCTTTTCTGGTTGTAAATTCAATTTCACTAGGGGGGCCCCTAGTGGCCCCGGGGCTCTTAGCAGCAGCTTAGTTTGCTTATGCATTGCGCCGGTCCTGGCTGCAACTTAGTACCCTGTGACAGAGAATTAGGCATACAAGCAATGTGAATAAATAACAAAAAAGTTGTTGCTATTGAATTATTAATATTGCAACTGGATGTTATTTATTGGTATTACAAAAGAGACAAAACAAAGCTGAAAGGGGATGATGGCATTGAACTAACCCTTGCATTCCAAGACCAATTCTGATTTCACCTCTTTATACCAATTTTTAGTCATACTCCAACAACTTGCTCGTTCACTCAGGAGAGAGAATCTCCTGATCATTGTGATACAAAGCAATGTTCTAAAAGCTCAAAGATTTACTTAAAGACCGTGTAAAGTGAAATTAAATGTGTGTTTTTAGTTTGTCACATGGCATAAATATGTGTTATTAATCACCCATATAAATCTGACTGATTAAAAACATTGTTTTCCTTATAAAATTAAGTGTCAAAAATCATGAAAATACATTATTTTCCCTTGGTCTGAAACTGTGGGGGCGTGTCAGCATGGGAGTGGTTTCAGCGCAGTTCTGCTGAGCTGAGCTGAGCGAGGCAGACAGCAGAGATCCACCTCCTCCGTTTTTATCTAAGTTCTGGCTGCCAGTAGCTCCTTTTTCCAAGAGTTACGCTGTTTTTAGTGCACTAACAACTCTGGTTTTGTTTTTAAAGTTGAGGACACATAACTCCGCTGTTATGTGTTTAATAATAAGCGCTATTTTAGAAGATGAGCAGCGGACTCGATGCACCCGGTCCGACCCGGTCACATCGCATGCGGGGTCTGTGTTGGTGATAAAAATAAAGAGTAATCACGTTGATAACTAAGTTATCTCATCTGTGTCAGCGAGTCACTGCGTTTCACGGCGCGCGTGGCAGGAGCTCAACGCACACACACACACAAACACACGTGCGGCGCGGAGCTGCCACCTCCAGCAGCAGCCTGGGTTTGTTCTGACTCCCTCCTGCGTCTCAATGTGGGTGCCCTGACCATTGCGACATCCAGGGAAGATGCAGGAACGAGGCATAATTGATTAGCTAGCTAACGATGAACAAAATATCCATGCTATTGCTATCTGATGCTATCTGCGATTCGCGAGTGAACGGCTCCACCCATGCGAAGAACAATTTATATGACTGGAGCAGCAGGGGGTAGTGCTATACTAATGAGGACCGCGTGACGAAACGCGGTCACGTTTAAACCACGCCTAAAAAATCCTGAAACAAACATGTCTTCATACACAGTTTCATCTATAACTCCAAAATTAATTGAGCTACTATTTTGAGACTTTTTACTCATTCACAAGATTACAATTATCACATTTATAATGTTTATTTAAGAAAATGTTGAAATTCACTTTACACGGTCTTTAAAAACAGTGTTTGGAGGGCACACTTTGAAAATAAAATAAGCTGTTCTTGCAAAATAACTCACACATTTGTCTTTTCCCAGAGGAATATATTTTCACTAGCTCAAAAAACACTTGATCTGGTGTTTTACATTTGACACTATTGTCAATAATCTTAAAAAAAAAATACCACTAAGCTTACACAACTGATTTTGTTTTAAAAAATTCATTATCACAACTACTGCCATGTATAGGCTAATGTCAAATACTTTCACCTCTACTTCATGTGACTTCAAATTAAAAGTTTAAAAGTTGAGTGATTCTAGGAAATAATGTTTGGGCCAAAACTACATGAGCTCTGAAAGCAGTTTGAGTCCCTTGATGGTCAGACTTGGTCTTCTTGTAGTAGTAAACAACTACACAAGAATTCACACCAAATGATGCAAACAGCTTCAACCACAGTAAAATGTTCACACAAAGACATGCACAGAAAGTCGAGTCAAACAGACACAAACATCTATGTAAATATCCAACTACATCTCATCCACACTTTGGTAGTTTTAGAACATTTCCGGCTTTATTGCCGCACTACTCTAAACTAAAAAACAAATCACTGATATCAGAACAATGTCTTTATGCTTCCCTGCTATTTTAGAAAGAGGCTGTTTGTTAGTGTCCAATTTATACCTAACAAAGTTCAGTGTTCAAGAAATGTTTGCTTGGTCCGAGAAAGATAAATGTGTACTCACATTATTTTTAAAACAAGAAATACCAAACTGTCTTTTACTGTCTAAACTTACAACTTTTATGTTCAGCTCTCTTGGAATCTAATTTGATAGGTGGATAATCTACAGTATGTCCATGTAAGAAGTGTGCAGGAGAAGATAAATGTGTTGAAGCAAAGAACAACGACAATAGCTAATGTAAAACTCTTGCAAATATTATTATTTGAAACTAAAGTGTTGCTGGAGAAAAAAGTACAGTATCAGTAAACCATATCGACAACTTTGAACTGAAAAGTTGTAAAAGTCTGGATCTCTCTGGGATTATTATGGATATGTTTTTTTTTTCCCACACAGATTGGTGGGAGGAGCATTCAATGATGAAAAAAGAGCACCAAAACAGAGCAATACACAGACAGATGTGCCCACTGTAATAAGACTAAAGCACTGGACCCTTCCCTTCATATAATGAGCACCATAGACAAAAAAAAGACTACTGGTACTCGCTTGCTCAGTCTTGCATTACCGGTACTCAGGTAGGAGTTGCAGTGCTGAGGACAGGGATTTGTAAAACTGCTACGTAAACATAACGCACATCTAGCAGCTTCCTTCAGCCTCTGAATCATAAACAGACATTGACAAGAGACAAGCCAGGAAAAACGGTCTGTGAGGGAAAGTCAATGTACAACTGCTACAGCATGGAGAGGAGTATAAAGCAAAGAGTGTGACCCTCTTTAGGCTTTTAGCTATATGCATTTATTGACTGGATGGAGTGCGAGTTTCCCATTTGTCTGAATTGCACAGAAACAAAGCTGATGGAGAAGAATAATCCACAAAACTCAACATGTCCCGGCACTGGCTGTCACTCTAATTGCCTCCCTTTTCTGTCTTTAAAGCCAATTCCATGTTCATGTTTCACCAGGTAACACTACCTCCAGGTCTGCGAAGGATTCCACCTGCTCTAATGAGCAATGGATTTCCATATAGAGCACAAGCTACAGATCCTCTGTATGCAATGTTAGGTGGAGCGCAATAATTGTGCCTTTGCAGCAGCGGGCCAATCTGGATTCCTAATGGGCTAAGCAGTGTTTACTTTTCAAAGACTTTTACATGAATTATTGATGGATGCAAGCTGATTTGAGCTTGGAATTTAACCTAGAATAACCCATCTTGGCCTACCCTACATCCTGGGAGCCTCTCGCCAGAGTAAACAGGCTAACCGGAAACTTATGTTGCTTTTCACGTATGTGCTATCTTGATTTACACGGAGTGTCAAGTAGTTATTGTACATGGCACAAAAAAGGTTTGCCAAAGGGCATAGACTGTGCGAGGACAATGGATGGGTGAACACTGGGCTTCTCTCACTGGAACCATACTAAAATATGCTAAGAAGGTGTCTTACATTGTGTTGTTTTTTTTTTTAAATAGGCAACTAATTTTGTTGCAAACATATATTTTAATCTCTTTCCAAAGAGTAACCCCCGGTCAGGGCATGGAGGAGATAGCAAAACCATCATAGAAACTTAGTGATCTCTCTTATCGTTCTCTTCCTGCTGTATTTTTCCAGCTTATTGTTAAACAGTTTTCTTCATCCTCCTTTCAAAAGTTCAAATTTTATCTGTAAAATGTTAATGTGTACTTTCCTTTCTGAGCATGTACTGCAGTAGCCTTGCAGTACTTCTACAATGGGGTGATGCTTCCCAGGCTTATCTGTCTTTTGTTTTACAGCTGCAAAAACTGATTCGTTCTACAATGTTTGGAGAAAAGGATATGGGCATCAATTACCCATTGCCACAAATATCTCACAATATAAAGCTTTGTCATCCCCACAAATTCTCCTCTGTCTTTTCTAATGGGACAGAATATTATTACCTGAGTTCAAAGGGAACACAGCTTTTAGTTTTCTTTGTGTGATGGCTTGAAGTTGTCCAAAAAAGAAAAGAAAAGATAAAGAAAAAGACTTTCGAGCTTTATGCACTATGAATGTGTGATGGAAAATGTGTTTGGATTTGAAAAGGAGGCTGAAAGATGCCAAAGAAGAGCAAAGAGAGAGGACACAACTTCTACATTTGAGAAATTCTTCCCGCTGCGCTTGTGTAAGGCATGCCAATTTGTCCAGACCCTGATTCATTTTCTTGGCCCTCTTTGGTGTCAGAAAACGAATAGGCTTTCCATGCAAAATTTCGTAATAAACTTTTGGAAAAGATCCATGCTTTGGACAGAATGGAAGAATAAAGGCAAGTTTCCTCAGCAGTCTGTCAGAAGCAACTGGCTCTGCTACTCCCTTCTTTGTGTTTGCATTTTATTACCATTTCAACTTACTTGTTTATTTTTGGCTCAGAAATACCCATCTGCCATTACTGTGGTGACATGCCTTTGAGCTGTGTACGAGGTTTGAGAGCAAAGGCAAAAAGCCTGCTTAATTAGTGCAACTGTGGAGTCAGGAGATGTGTTTATCTCATTATGTGTATTTGAATGAATATTCACATGGCCTCCCTCAAAAGTTAATGGTTGTTATTAAATGTAGTTGAAAAATATTCCAAAAGTCTAACATGAGACTACACTATTTTAAAAGATAACTTGAAATACAAAATGTCATTTCTTACTGATTAGTTTATCTCTTAGCTTCTTTTCTTATAACTTTAAAAAAAATAGAAATTGCAACAAACAGTTCATCAGTCGTCAAATGCTGATACACCTGTTCAGATTATTTAAAAATATACATATTTGTGCAATAGTACAAATGTACATTTCCAGATAAGTCTTTTAAAGGATGATAAGGTGTTAACGTTTTATAGTAAAACTTCTAAGTTTTCCATTTAGTCGCAGATATCACACAAACATGTTTGAAGACTACATTTAAATGGGCAGATCCTATTTCAGTTTAAGTAAACACTTGTGAAAATGTTTTGATTGGGAAAAAAAACTTCTAGAACTACAGAAGTTTCATTTTATGTCATTATTTTAGAGAATATTAATTTAATTAATTATATTTATTTTTAATAAAGGAAAAAATAAAGATAGGCTGCACGGTGGCTCAGTTGGTATAGCTGTTGCCTCTCAGCAACAAGGTCGCCGGTTCAAATCCCAGCCCTGGACTTTTCTGGGTGGATTTTGCATGTTCTCTCTGTGCATGGGTGGGTTTTCTCTAGGTACTCCGGTTTCCTCCCACATACCAAGAACATGCATGTTAGGCTGATTGGTGACTCTAAATTGTCCCTAGGTGTGAGTGAGACAGTGAATGGTTGTTTGTCTCTATGTGTCCCTGTGATGGACTTGCGACCCGTCCAGGATGTACCACGCCCCTCGCACTGTGATTGCTGGACATGGGCACCGGCGACCCCATGACCCAAAAATGGAAGAAGCAGGTAAAAGATTATGGATGGATGGATAAAATAAAGGTAAATATTACTATTGTGAAATTAGATACTGATGTGTTTTATAGCAAAATTACCTGAGAATATATTGGTTAAGTATGGACTTTTCTGTTTAGACTAAAAGGAATACATTATAAATGTAATATACATTATAACTATTAAATCACCAAAACCTTCCCATTTTGGGTTGACAGAAATGTTCGAACACCTAACAGAAAAATGTACTGGTATCTTTCTATTAAGATATCGTTCATTTTTCTACCAGCATTTTTCTTACTAGGTAGTAAAATGACAGTAGAGGAAATTGTTGTTTCACATTCCACTGATGTGCATTGCTTCCCATTGTGGAAAGGACGTACCATGATTCTCAGCAACTCTTTCTCAGGTTTCTCAGGTGTCTGTGTATTAAACAAAGATTGATGTGTTCCATCTTCCACTCTCAGTCTTTCCCGTCTGTTTCACCCTACTGAGCTAATCCAAGCTGGCCAAATCCCTCTGCTATGCAGGCCTACATCGAAGCTGTCCTGCTGGGTGCAATATGCCACCCGCTTCCCCGGCAACGCCAGCCCTGCAGGGCTTCAAGCCCAACTGTGGCGATATGTCAGTAAACAGACAAAGATGTATGATTCATCTATGTCAGCCATAGTAGGTAGTCCGGTGACAATAATGAGTTGTTGAATCATAGTAAAGAGTTGTTAGCTCCATGGAAATACTCTTGCAACACAAGTATCTATGTACCAACATGTGCAAATAATACAACTGCCTGCCAGAGGCCACATATATGTTTTACTCATTTTATAGAAATATACTTATTGCTCCATCCATCCATCCATCCATCCATCTTCACCCACTCCTTATTTTCTGGGTTGCGTGGGTCACTGGTGCCCATCTCCAGCAGTCACTGTGCAATAAGTGGGACAGGTTGAAAGAGCAACATACGACCACATTTAGACAAACAAAACAAACAACCATTCACTCTCACTCGCATGTAGGGACAATTTAGAGTTACCAATAAACCCAACATGCATGTTTTTGGTCTGTGGGAGGAAACTGGAGGACTAGGGGGGACAACCCACACATGCACAAGGAGAACAATACAAACTTCACCCAGAAAAGCCCCAGGCCAGGATTCCATACTTGTGTAGTAAAAGAACAACTGTTATAATAAGTTGCATTTTATTTCTTCATAATGTAGGTACACACTCTGCAGAAGTTATTGGAATAATTAGGTTTGGAGATTGTCCAGAGTTGTACCTATTAGAACCAAACAGGAATTGGCAGGACATTCTCTGTTTAGTTTGGCACTACCTAGTTAGAAAGTACAAAGGTTACTACACGAAACTCAATTGATCCCTGAAGACGATGGTCTGCTCTATTTTTCAATTACAGACATCACAATGCCATTTCACTGTGGAACCACTGAGCTGAAGTCAACTTAATGACCATTTGGACTAATGTGGATATTTGCCTTCTCTTATTAAGACAAACTTGGTGTTATCTGCAAAAGACCAGAGCTGTAGTATACATGAAAACTTGGTGTTATCTGCAAAAGACCAGAGCTGTAGTATACATGCAAAACAGTTTTTTTTCTGCATGAATAGGTTGACAATTTCAGTCACTTGTGCAATCATTGTGGCATACTACTGCATTCAATGTAGAATATCAAATAAAGCTGATGCATCAGTGGAGGGCTCATTTCATTCATCTGCCAAATTACACCCCACTTTTTATTTTCCAGTTTCCCTTTTATATCCACCAGCTGAAGGACCCCACTCACCCAGTACACACACTTTTTGCCCCACTCCCCTCAGGAAGGGGGTTGGGGAGCATTAAATGTAGAACCACTAGACTGAGGAACAGCTTCTACCCTGAAACTGTTAGACTCATGAATCTCAAATTAGAATAATCACTGTAAAATAAAAATCACATGTATCTGCTGATTTGTTTCATGTTGCTGCTGATCTGTTTCATGTTGCTGCTGATCTGTTTCTTGTTGCTGTGTTCATTCGTGCTCATCTGCTCACACAGACTCATGTTCATGCTGCTGTTTGAAGTAATGTTTTTATGCTACTATTGATTACTGTA
>JBBPBX010023011.1:0-40902 GCA_038048925.1 Garcialebias charrua | reverse complement strand
TCAGGTCATCCGGACGGTTTCTTTGTTTGCTGAGACATTTCGTCCTTCATCCAAAGGACTTCTTCAATCTGAGAAGCAAGCCATTCTACAAACTGATTCACAGAAACGGCATACTGCATAGTAAAAAAAAAAAAAGTTTGCTGGTGCTAAAATGGCCTCTGACACCCGCCCTCTCCCCATCAACTCCTCTGAGACAGTCATGCCAAAGTGGTTCAAAATAACAAAGCTCATGTTCAATAATCCAAGTAAAAATCCAGCAATGTTCAGTCAAGTTATCTTGATGATTTCTTTTTTTGCTGAGACTTTTCATTCTTCGTCCAAAGAAATTCTTCAAAGAAACCATCCATATGACCTGACTGAACATTTTTGAACTTAACAATTGTTTAAAATCCCTTAGAGAGCTCAAAGTTGATGTAAGAGTACCATCTTCTGCAGCACCTCCCTCCAAGATGGCCACTTAATACCACTAGCTGTCGGCCATCTCCCTGATGAGGATCCTCACTACTTAAGGCTGCAGTCGAGTACTACTCTTTGCTAGAGAATTATACTACCTCATGGCATTTATGATTTTTGCCGCTTGTGCTTTACTGAATAAGTATTTACATACCTTGTTCTTTGTGTCTCCAGTCATCCTGCTTTCTCGGGTGCCTTCCAGTCCTGGTCAGCCTTAGTCCTGTTCCCAGTCCTTCATGACTTGCCCTCCAGCCACTTACCTGCCAAGACGGAACATCACACCCTGGAATCCTCTTTGGATCTGTCTCGATGCTCAACCAAACCTCCAACTTGTAAGGAAAAAAATAAAACCTAGGCTTCAATTACCAACTCCTGCATCCATACCCACTTGACCTTGTCCTTGCTCCTCAGGTGTTCAAGAATATCTTCTGCACATTGGATGGCTGTTGCTGAGTGGTTAGAGCAGTCGTCCTCCAATGCAAGAGTTGGGGGTTTGGATCCACAAGCAGTCACATGCTGAAGTGTCCCTGGGCAAGACATTGAACCCCTCACAGCCTCTGATGTGTGTCCTATCAGTGTATGAATGTGATAAAGCTCTGATTAATCTCTTTGGAATTATTTGTTCAATTAGCTTTGTATAGATCTAGTAGAGTGCTGTATGAATGAGTAAAAGAGGGCACAGATTGTAGTATAAAGAGCTTTGAGTATCTTGAAATAAGATAGAAAGACACTATACAAGTACCGCCCATTTACCATTCCATTTGACAATATGTCATCCACTGTACATAATAAACACTGTTAAACGTTTACCTTCTGGAGTTTTGTTCCGGGTCTCGTAGTAATCTGGGTTCACTGAGTTCATTACAGTACAGATGGCATTTTGATGACATTTCCATGCAGTGCGATGGTGTGAAGATGTTTCAACTATCCCAGCTTGACCTCCTTCAGATTCCTGATTCTGTTGCTGTGAAGGTACAACACACGGAGCTCCTTCAGCTTACAAATGCCCTGAAGTACAAACATTTATTGTCACTTTGGTTAATGGAATTAAAAAAGAAAACCCAGGACTTTATGGCTGTACAGAAGACTGGTGGAGTCAGCCTTCACAGACATCTACACCTCTAGATGTAGGAAGAGGGTCACCTGCATCATGAAGGACCCCACTCACCCAGCACACTCACTTATCGCCTTGCTCCACGTTGCGGAGCGTTAAGTGTAGAACCACTAGACTGAGGAACAGCTTCTACCCTGAAGCTGTTAGCCTCATGAATCCCTCATCAGGATTATCACTGTGAAAAAGCACTGTAATACCACTTGATTGTTGATATGTGTTGATGACTACCCATGTTGCTGATCTTATGCTGTTGATTCGCTGCTGTGTTCATTAGTACTCATCTACTCACACAGGATAATGTTTGTGCTACTGCTGTTCGGCATATAGTTCTTGTACTATTAGTGCTTAGTTTATTCTTAGTTTAGTGTATTTCTTAGTTCATATCTTATAATAGCGTTTTTCTTTACAATTTATACTTTTGTTGGATGTAACTGGAACCCTGTGTACACAATTTCACTCCATTATATGTGGTGCGAATGACAAATTTAAAAACTCTTACTTTGAAATTTTGAGCATCTTTCAATGAAAATGTTAATTTGTTGAAGGAAAGGTCGAGCCAGGCTAGGTTAGATGGCTCAGCCGGGAAGTGGTCGAGCCCTAATCCGAGACCAACGATGACAGCCATCTTGCTGTAGCTGAGACATATGAGCAAGTCAGGCATTTCCCATCTGAATTCATGGTTAGAGGGTGCAGGCCTTTGGTGGGCACCTTTGACAGCACAGCTGAAAAACAAAACAACTCTGGTCAGCTGATGCACACTTGATTTTTTTTTAGAACATAGAAAAAAGTATTCTAAGTCTTGTTGAATATTACCAGAAAATAAAATAAGAAAATAAGTGCACTAATTATTTCATTAAATGCTACTTTAAATGGGATAACACTTCTTTTATTGTTTGACATTGGCGCGCACACAAAGAAAACATGCACCTTAACTCTGCAGTAACCGCTGCAGCAGCTGAGCATGCAGGCTAGGTAAAAATTAACCTTAAATGCTACATAGGTACAAAATGTTTGCTTGCAGTCAGTGCCAGTGCATTTGAAAAAACATTGGTCTTCATTTCTATGAACTCTACAGTATAACACAAACCTCAATGACTGTAGTGTTTAGCTGCAAAAAGAGCATGTAATCATTTTTAAACTACAAAACCTGCTTAGGTTAACATGTCCCTGCCTTGGTCTGGCATCAACCATTCTAACTTCTCAGAATTAGAATAATCTTTATTATCATTACACCGAGATACAACGAGAACATGTACGTACAGTCGTCCGAAAGATGGGCGGAGTGCGCAAAGCTGCTACTGTAAAAAGTGCGGCCTTTTCTTATTCTTTTCAGAATGTTTTAGCTTAGATGAGAAAAGGGAAGAAAACTTGAGGAGATATGGTATAAAAAAAGATCTCTCACACCCTGTCCTAGACAGACTGGTTAGCATTATTTCTCAAAACCTCGTTTAAACATAAGCTAGTATTTTCAGAAAAACTGCTTTCACATCTCAAAAAGACAAAATCTGAGCTTACCAGACAAGGTCCAGACAACGTTTCCTGGAACAGCGCATGTACGCATTTCAGCCAGAAAACGTTAATGCTCAGCTTCACCAAAGATCTGGCGGGATGTTTGAACTGATCAATAGGAAGATGCAATGTAAAATCCGACCAATAAAAAGAGAGGAAAAGACCGTGGCTCACAGAGATTCACAGACACTGCCCAAAGCACACTCAAACTACGGTACAGCAAACTCGTTTAAGACAGAGAAAATATATTTTTTTAAGATCAAGGGAATGGAGGTTGAAACTATGAGCAAAGTAAACTCTGTAAACCAAAGAAAGAATTTCACTTAATAATCTGCCTGCCATTTATACCTGGATTGGAGCGGCAATTTTTGCCCCGACCTGCATTTTTGGTTGGGTCGGGCTGAGGGCTTGGGCCAAAAACTGCAGCTCTAATCCAGGTATAAATCCAACTTTGTTCAATCAGGTCATCTGAACAGTTTATTTTGTTGCTGAGACTTTAGGTCCATCATCTGAAGGACTTCTTCAGTCAGAGGAGCCCACCAAACCAAACTGAATCCCACAAACAGCTAACTCCCAGATAGGAAAAACTCATATTGCTGGTGATAAGATGGCTTCCGAGGTCCGCCTTCTCCCCCATTAACTCCTCTGAGATAGCAATGCCAAAGTGGTTCAGAACAGCCAAGTTCATGCTCAATTATCCAGGTAAAAATTCACAACATTTCAGTCAGGCCATTTGGATAGATTCTTTGTTTGATTAACACGTTTCATCTTTCATCCAAAGAACTTCTTTCAGAGAAGCAAGCTATCATACAAACTGATTCACAGAAAAAGCATACTCCATAGTAGAAAAAACTGTGCTGGTGCCAAGATGGTCTACGAGAACCCCCTCTTCTCCATCAACTCCTTTGAAACAGTCATGCCAAAGTGGTTCAAAACACCACAATTCATGCTCAATAATTCAGGTAAAAATCCAAAAATGTAGTCAGGTCATCTGGTTGGTTTTCTTTATTTTTTGCTGAGACATTTTGTCCTTCATCTAAATTACTTCTTCAAACAGAGGAGCTAGCCACCATAAAACCGATCCACAGAAACAGCATAGTCCATAGTGGAAAAAAACTATATGCTGGGGCAAAGATGTCCTCCGGGACCCACCCTCTCTCTCATAAACTCCTCTGAGACAGCCATGCCAAGGTGGTTTAAAACAGCAAAGTTTATGCATAGTAATCAAAGTAAAAATCCATCAATGTTCAGTCAGGTCATCTGGACGCTTCCTTTGTTTGCTAAGATGTTTCGTCTTTCATCCAAAGGACTTCTTCAATATGAGGAGCAAGCCACCGAACACACTGATTCATAGAAACGGAAAAACTCCATAGTGGTAAAAAAAATTGTTTGATGGTGTTAAAATGACATCCAGCACCCGCCCTATCCCATGTCAACTCCTCTTAGACAGTCATGCCAAAGTGGTTCAAAACATCAAAGTTCATGCTTAATAATCCAGGTAAAAATCCAACAATGTTCAGTCAGATCATCTGGGCGGTTTCTTTGTTTGCTGAGACGTTTCGTCCTTCATCCGAAGGACTTCTTCAATCTGAGAAGCAAGCCATTCTGCAAACTGATTCACAGTAACGGCATACTAAAAAAAACAGTTTGCCGGTGCTAAATCGGCCTCTGACACATGTCCTCTCCCTATCAACTCCTCTGAGACAGTCATGTCAAAGTGGTTCAAAACAAAAAAGTTCATGCTCAATAATCCAGGTAAAAATCCAACAATGTTCAGTCAGGTCATCTGGATGGTTACTTTTGATTGACAGAGTGAGTCAAAGAAATGGCAAACTCCATAGTGGGAAAAAAAGTTTGATGAAACTAAATTGGCATCCGACACCCACCCTACCCCACGTCAACTCCTCTGAGACAGTCATGCCAAAGTGGTTGAAAACAACAAAGTTCATGCTCAATAATCCAGGTAAAAATCCGTAACATTTCTGTCAGGCCATTTGGATGTTTTTTTGGTTTGTTTGATTAAGATGTTTTGTCTTTCATCCAAAGGACTTCTTCAAGCTGAGGAGCCAGCCACCATAAAACCGATTCACAGCAATAGCATAGTCCATGGTGGAAAAAAATATGCTGGGGCAAAGATGTCCTCCAGGACCCGCCCTCTCCCTCGTCAACTCCTCTGAGACAGCCAGGCCAAAGTGGTTCAAAACAGCAACGTTTATGCGTAATAATCAAAGTAAAAATCCAACAATGTTCAGTCAGGTCATCTGGATGCTTTCTTTGTTTGCTAAGATGTTTTGTCTTTCATCCAAAGGACTTCTTCAATCTGAGAAGCAAGCCACCAAACACACTGATTCATAGAAACAGCAAAACTCCATAGTGGTAAAAAAAAATGTTTGATAGTGCTAAAATGACATCCAGCTCCCACCCTATCCCACGTCAACTCCTCTTAGACAGTCATGCCAAAGTGGTTCAAAACATCAAAGTTCATGCTTAATAATCCAGGTAAAAATCCAACAATGTTCAGTAAGGTCATCTGGACGGTTTCTTTGTTTGCTGAGACGTTTTATCCATCATCCCAAGGACTTCTTTAATCTGAGAAGCAAGCCACCAAACAAACATATTCACAGAAACAGCATACTTCATAGTGGGGGGGAAAAGTTTGCTGGTGATAAGATGGGCTCGAGGGCCCTCCCTCTCCCCCGTCAACCCCTGAGACAGTCATGCCGAAGTGGTTCAAAACAGCAAAGTTTATGTTTAATAATCCAGGTAAAAATCTAACATAGTTCAGTCAGATCATCCGGACGGTTTCTTTGCTTGCTGAGACGTTTCGTCCTTCATCCAAAGGACTTCTTCAATCTGAGAAGCAAGTTATTCTACAAACTGATTCACAGAAACGGCATACTTCATAGTAAAAAAAAAAGTTTGCTAGTGCTAAATTGGCCTCTGACACATGCCCTCTTCCCATCAACTCCTCTGAGACAGTCATGCCAAAGTGGTTCAAAACAACAAAGTTCATGCTCAATAATCCAGGTAAAAATCCGTAACATTTCTGTCAGGCCATTTGGATGTTTTTTTGGTTTGTTTGATTAAGATGTTTTGTCTTTCATCCAAAGGACTTCTTCAAGCTGAGGAGCCAGCCACCATAAAACCGATTCACAGCAATAGCATAGTCCATGGTGGAAAAAAATATGCTGGGGCAAAGATGTCCTCCAGGACCCGCCCTCTCCCTCGTCAACTCCTCTGAGACAGCCAGGCCAAAGTGGTTCAAAACAGCAACGTTTATGCGTAATAATCAAAGTAAAAATCCAACAATGTTCAGTCAGGTCATCTGGATGCTTTCTTTGTTTGCTAAGATGTTTTGTCTTTCATCCAAAGGACTTCTTCAATCTGAGAAGCAAGCCACCAAACACACTGATTCATAGAAACAGCAAAACTCCATAGTGGTAAAAAAAAACGTTTGATAGTGCTAAAATGACATCCAGCTCCCACCCTATCCCACGTCAACTCCTCTTAGACAGTCATGCCAAAGTGGTTCAAAACATCAAAGTTCATGCTTAATAATCCAGGTAAAAATCCAACAATGTTCAGTAAGGTCATCTGGACGGTTTCTTTGTTTGCTGAGACGTTTTATCCATCATCCCAAGGACTTCTTTAATCTGAGAAGCAAGCCACCAAACAAACATATTCACAGAAACAGCATACTTCATAGTGGGGGGGAAAAGTTTGCTGGTGATAAGATGGGCTCGAGGGCCCTCCCTCTCCCCCGTCAACCCCTGAGACAGTCATGCCGAAGTGGTTCAAAACAGCAAAGTTTATGTTTAATAATCCAGGTAAAAATCTAACATAGTTCAGTCAGATCATCCGGACGGTTTCTTTGCTTGCTGAGACGTTTCGTCCTTCATCCAAAGGACTTCTTCAATCTGAGAAGCAAGTTATTCTACAAACTGATTCACAGAAACGGCATACTTCATAGTTAAAAAAAAAAAGTTTGCTAGTGCTAAATTGGCCTCTGACACATGCCCTCTTCCCATCAACTCCTCTGAGACAGTCATGCCAAAGTGGTTCAAAAGAACAAAGTTCATGCTCAATAATCCAGGTAAAAATCCAACAATGTTCAATCAGGTCATCTGAACAGTTTATTTTGTTGCTGAGACTTTAGGTCCATCATCTGAAGGACTTCTTCAGTCAGAGGAGCCCACCAAACCAAACTGAATCCCACAAACAGCTAACTCCCAGATAGGAAAAACTCATATTGCTGGTGATAAGATGGCTTCCGAGGTCCGCCTTCTCTCCCATTAACTCCTCTGAGATAGCAATGCCAAAGTGGTTCAGAACAGCCAAGTTCATGCTCAATTATCCAGGTAAAAATTCACAACATTTCAGTCAGGCCATTTGGATAGATTCTTTGTTTGATTAACACGTTTCATCTTTCATCCAAAGAACTTCTTTCAGAGAAGCAAGCTATCATACAAACTGATTCACAGAAAAAGCATACTCCATAGTAGAAAAAACTGTGCTGGTGCCAAGATGGTCTACGAGAACCCCCTCTTCTCCATCAACTCCTTTGAAACAGTCATGCCAAAGTGGTTCAAAACACCACAATTCATGCTCAATAATTCAGGTAAAAATCCAAAAATGTAGTCAGGTCATCTGGTTGGTTTTCTTTATTTTTTGCTGAGACATTTTGTCCTTCATCTAAATTACTTCTTCAAACAGAGGAGCTAGCCACCATAAAACCGATCCACAGAAACAGCATAGTCCATAGTGGAAAAAAACTATATGCTGGGGCAAAGATGTCCTCCGGGACCCACCCTCTCTCTCATAAACTCCTCTGAGACAGCCATGCCAAGGTGGTTTAAAACAGCAAAGTTTATGCATAGTAATCAAAGTAAAAATCCATCAATGTTCAGTCAGGTCATCTGGACGCTTCCTTTGTTTGCTAAGATGTTTCGTCTTTCATCCAAAGGACTTCTTCAATATGAGGAGCAAGCCACCGAACACACTGATTCATAGAAACGGAAAAACTCCATAGTGGTAAAAAAAATTGTTTGATGGTGTTAAAATGACATCCAGCACCCGCCCTATCCCATGTCAACTCCTCTTAGACAGTCATGCCAAAGTGGTTCAAAACATCAAAGTTCATGCTTAATAATCCAGGTAAAAATCCAACAATGTTCAGTCAGATCATCTGGGCGGTTTCTTTGTTTGCTGAGACGTTTCGTCCTTCATCCGAAGGACTTCTTCAATCTGAGAAGCAAGCCATTCTGCAAACTGATTCACAGTAACGGCATACTAAAAAAAACAGTTTGCCGGTGCTAAATCGGCCTCTGACACATGTCCTCTCCCTATCAACTCCTCTGAGACAGTCATGTCAAAGTGGTTCAAAACAAAAAAGTTCATGCTCAATAATCCAGGTAAAAATCCAACAATGTTCAGTCAGGTCATCTGGATGGTTACTTTTGATTGACAGAGTGAGTCAAAGAAATGGCAAACTCCATAGTGGGAAAAAAAGTTTGATGAAACTAAATTGGCATCCGACACCCACCCTACCCCACGTCAACTCCTCTGAGACAGTCATGCCAAAGTGGTTGAAAACAACAAAGTTCATGCTCAATAATCCAGGTAAAAATCCGTAACATTTCTGTCAGGCCATTTGGATGTTTTTTTGGTTTGTTTGATTAAGATGTTTTGTCTTTCATCCAAAGGACTTCTTCAAGCTGAGGAGCCAGCCACCATAAAACCGATTCACAGCAATAGCATAGTCCATGGTGGAAAAAAATATGCTGGGGCAAAGATGTCCTCCAGGACCCGCCCTCTCCCTCGTCAACTCCTCTGAGACAGCCAGGCCAAAGTGGTTCAAAACAGCAACGTTTATGCGTAATAATCAAAGTAAAAATCCAACAATGTTCAGTCAGGTCATCTGGATGCTTTCTTTGTTTGCTAAGATGTTTTGTCTTTCATCCAAAGGACTTCTTCAATCTGAGAAGCAAGCCACCAAACACACTGATTCATAGAAACAGCAAAACTCCATAGTGGTAAAAAAAAATGTTTGATAGTGCTAAAATGACATCCAGCTCCCACCCTATCCCACGTCAACTCCTCTTAGACAGTCATGCCAAAGTGGTTCAAAACATCAAAGTTCATGCTTAATAATCCAGGTAAAAATCCAACAATGTTCAGTAAGGTCATCTGGACGGTTTCTTTGTTTGCTGAGACGTTTTATCCATCATCCCAAGGACTTCTTTAATCTGAGAAGCAAGCCACCAAACAAACATATTCACAGAAACAGCATACTTCATAGTGGGGGGGAAAAGTTTGCTGGTGATAAGATGGGCTCGAGGGCCCTCCCTCTCCCCCGTCAACCCCTGAGACAGTCATGCCGAAGTGGTTCAAAACAGCAAAGTTTATGTTTAATAATCCAGGTAAAAATCTAACATAGTTCAGTCAGATCATCCGGACGGTTTCTTTGCTTGCTGAGACGTTTCGTCCTTCATCCAAAGGACTTCTTCAATCTGAGAAGCAAGTAATTCTACAAACTGATTCACAGAAACGGCATACTTCATAGTAAAAAAAAAAGTTTGCTAGTGCTAAATTGGCCTCTGACACATGCCCTCTTCCCATCAACTCCTCTGAGACAGTCATGCCAAAGTGGTTCAAAACAACAAAGTTCATGCTCAATAATCCAGGTAAAAATCCGTAACATTTCTGTCAGGCCATTTGGATGTTTTTTTGGTTTGTTTGATTAAGATGTTTTGTCTTTCATCCAAAGGACTTCTTCAAGCTGAGGAGCCAGCCACCATAAAACCGATTCACAGCAATAGCATAGTCCATGGTGGAAAAAAATATGCTGGGGCAAAGATGTCCTCCAGGACCCGCCCTCTCCCTCGTCAACTCCTCTGAGACAGCCAGGCCAAAGTGGTTCAAAACAGCAACGTTTATGCGTAATAATCAAAGTAAAAATCCAACAATGTTCAGTCAGGTCATCTGGATGCTTTCTTTGTTTGCTAAGATGTTTTGTCTTTCATCCAAAGGACTTCTTCAATCTGAGAAGCAAGCCACCAAACACACTGATTCATAGAAACAGCAAAACTCCATAGTGGTAAAAAAAAACGTTTGATAGTGCTAAAATGACATCCAGCTCCCACCCTATCCCACGTCAACTCCTCTTAGACAGTCATGCCAAAGTGGTTCAAAACATCAAAGTTCATGCTTAATAATCCAGGTAAAAATCCAACAATGTTCAGTAAGGTCATCTGGACGGTTTCTTTGTTTGCTGAGACGTTTTATCCATCATCCCAAGGACTTCTTTAATCTGAGAAGCAAGCCACCAAACAAACATATTCACAGAAACAGCATACTTCATAGTGGGGGGGAAAAGTTTGCTGGTGATAAGATGGGCTCGAGGGCCCTCCCTCTCCCCCGTCAACCCCTGAGACAGTCATGCCGAAGTGGTTCAAAACAGCAAAGTTTATGTTTAATAATCCAGGTAAAAATCTAACATAGTTCAGTCAGATCATCCGGACGGTTTCTTTGCTTGCTGAGACGTTTCGTCCTTCATCCAAAGGACTTCTTCAATCTGAGAAGCAAGTTATTCTACAAACTGATTCACAGAAACGGCATACTTCATAGTTAAAAAAAAAAAGTTTGCTAGTGCTAAATTGGCCTCTGACACATGCCCTCTTCCCATCAACTCCTCTGAGACAGTCATGCCAAAGTGGTTCAAAAGAACAAAGTTCATGCTCAATAATCCAGGTAAAAATCCAACAATGTTCAATCAGGTCATCTGAACAGTTTATTTTGTTGCTGAGACTTTAGGTCCATCATCTGAAGGACTTCTTCAGTCAGAGGAGCCCACCAAACCAAACTGAATCCCACAAACAGCTAACTCCCAGATAGGAAAAACTCATATTGCTGGTGATAAGATGGCTTCCGAGGTCCGCCTTCTCTCCCATTAACTCCTCTGAGATAGCAATGCCAAAGTGGTTCAGAACAGCCAAGTTCATGCTCAATTATCCAGGTAAAAATTCACAACATTTCAGTCAGGCCATTTGGATAGATTCTTTGTTTGATTAACACGTTTCATCTTTCATCCAAAGAACTTCTTTCAGAGAAGCAAGCTATCATACAAACTGATTCACAGAAAAAGCATACTCCATAGTAGAAAAAACTGTGCTGGTGCCAAGATGGTCTACGAGAACCCCCTCTTCTCCATCAACTCCTTTGAAACAGTCATGCCAAAGTGGTTCAAAACACCACAATTCATGCTCAATAATTCAGGTAAAAATCCAAAAATGTAGTCAGGTCATCTGGTTGGTTTTCTTTATTTTTTGCTGAGACATTTTGTCCTTCATCTAAATTACTTCTTCAAACAGAGGAGCTAGCCACCATAAAACCGATCCACAGAAACAGCATAGTCCATAGTGGAAAAAAACTATATGCTGGGGCAAAGATGTCCTCCGGGACCCACCCTCTCTCTCATAAACTCCTCTGAGACAGCCATGCCAAGGTGGTTTAAAACAGCAAAGTTTATGCATAGTAATCAAAGTAAAAATCCATCAATGTTCAGTCAGGTCATCTGGACGCTTCCTTTGTTTGCTAAGATGTTTCGTCTTTCATCCAAAGGACTTCTTCAATATGAGGAGCAAGCCACCGAACACACTGATTCATAGAAACGGAAAAACTCCATAGTGGTAAAAAAAATTGTTTGATGGTGTTAAAATGACATCCAGCACCCGCCCTATCCCATGTCAACTCCTCTTAGACAGTCATGCCAAAGTGGTTCAAAACATCAAAGTTCATGCTTAATAATCCAGGTAAAAATCCAACAATGTTCAGTCAGATCATCTGGGCGGTTTCTTTGTTTGCTGAGACGTTTCGTCCTTCATCCGAAGGACTTCTTCAATCTGAGAAGCAAGCCATTCTGCAAACTGATTCACAGTAACGGCATACTAAAAAAAACAGTTTGCCGGTGCTAAATCGGCCTCTGACACATGTCCTCTCCCTATCAACTCCTCTGAGACAGTCATGTCAAAGTGGTTCAAAACAAAAAAGTTCATGCTCAATAATCCAGGTAAAAATCCAACAATGTTCAGTCAGGTCATCTGGATGGTTACTTTTGATTGACAGAGTGAGTCAAAGAAATGGCAAACTCCATAGTGGGAAAAAAAGTTTGATGAAACTAAATTGGCATCCGACACCCACCCTACCCCACGTCAACTCCTCTGAGACAGTCATGCCAAAGTGGTTGAAAACAACAAAGTTCATGCTCAATAATCCAGGTAAAAATCCGTAACATTTCTGTCAGGCCATTTGGATGTTTTTTTGGTTTGTTTGATTAAGATGTTTTGTCTTTCATCCAAAGGACTTCTTCAAGCTGAGGAGCCAGCCACCATAAAACCGATTCACAGCAATAGCATAGTCCATGGTGGAAAAAAATATGCTGGGGCAAAGATGTCCTCCAGGACCCGCCCTCTCCCTCGTCAACTCCTCTGAGACAGCCAGGCCAAAGTGGTTCAAAACAGCAACGTTTATGCGTAATAATCAAAGTAAAAATCCAACAATGTTCAGTCAGGTCATCTGGATGCTTTCTTTGTTTGCTAAGATGTTTTGTCTTTCATCCAAAGGACTTCTTCAATCTGAGAAGCAAGCCACCAAACACACTGATTCATAGAAACAGCAAAACTCCATAGTGGTAAAAAAAAATGTTTGATAGTGCTAAAATGACATCCAGCTCCCACCCTATCCCACGTCAACTCCTCTTAGACAGTCATGCCAAAGTGGTTCAAAACATCAAAGTTCATGCTTAATAATCCAGGTAAAAATCCAACAATGTTCAGTAAGGTCATCTGGACGGTTTCTTTGTTTGCTGAGACGTTTTATCCATCATCCCAAGGACTTCTTTAATCTGAGAAGCAAGCCACCAAACAAACATATTCACAGAAACAGCATACTTCATAGTGGGGGGGAAAAGTTTGCTGGTGATAAGATGGGCTCGAGGGCCCTCCCTCTCCCCCGTCAACCCCTGAGACAGTCATGCCGAAGTGGTTCAAAACAGCAAAGTTTATGTTTAATAATCCAGGTAAAAATCTAACATAGTTCAGTCAGATCATCCGGACGGTTTCTTTGCTTGCTGAGACGTTTCGTCCTTCATCCAAAGGACTTCTTCAATCTGAGAAGCAAGTTATTCTACAAACTGATTCACAGAAACGGCATACTTCATAGTTAAAAAAAAAAAGTTTGCTAGTGCTAAATTGGCCTCTGACACATGCCCTCTTCCCATCAACTCCT
Source organism: Garcialebias charrua (assembly GCA_038048925.1). NCBI lineage: Eukaryota > Metazoa > Chordata > Actinopteri > Cyprinodontiformes > Rivulidae > Garcialebias > Garcialebias charrua. The sequence goes on along the minus strand of JBBPBX010023011.1, from coordinate 27,542 downwards.
CTGAGACAGTCATGCCAAAGTGGTTCAAAAGAACAAAGTTCATGCTCAATAATCCAGGTAAAAATCCAACAATGTTCAATCAGGTCATCTGAACAGTTTATTTTGTTGCTGAGACTTTAGGTCCATCATCTGAAGGACTTCTTCAGTCAGAGGAGCCCACCAAACCAAACTGAATCCCACAAACAGCTAACTCCCAGATAGGAAAAACTCATATTGCTGGTGATAAGATGGCTTCCGAGGTCCGCCTTCTCTCCCATTAACTCCTCTGAGATAGCAATGCCAAAGTGGTTCAGAACAGCCAAGTTCATGCTCAATTATCCAGGTAAAAATTCACAACATTTCAGTCAGGCCATTTGGATAGATTCTTTGTTTGATTAACACGTTTCATCTTTCATCCAAAGAACTTCTTTCAGAGAAGCAAGCTATCATACAAACTGATTCACAGAAAAAGCATACTCCATAGTAGAAAAAACTGTGCTGGTGCCAAGATGGTCTACGAGAACCCCCTCTTCTCCATCAACTCCTTTGAAACAGTCATGCCAAAGTGGTTCAAAACACCACAATTCATGCTCAATAATTCAGGTAAAAATCCAAAAATGTAGTCAGGTCATCTGGTTGGTTTTCTTTATTTTTTGCTGAGACATTTTGTCCTTCATCTAAATTACTTCTTCAAACAGAGGAGCTAGCCACCATAAAACCGATCCACAGAAACAGCATAGTCCATAGTGGAAAAAAACTATATGCTGGGGCAAAGATGTCCTCCGGGACCCACCCTCTCTCTCATAAACTCCTCTGAGACAGCCATGCCAAGGTGGTTTAAAACAGCAAAGTTTATGCATAGTAATCAAAGTAAAAATCCATCAATGTTCAGTCAGGTCATCTGGACGCTTCCTTTGTTTGCTAAGATGTTTCGTCTTTCATCCAAAGGACTTCTTCAATATGAGGAGCAAGCCACCGAACACACTGATTCATAGAAACGGAAAAACTCCATAGTGGTAAAAAAAATTGTTTGATGGTGTTAAAATGACATCCAGCACCCGCCCTATCCCATGTCAACTCCTCTTAGACAGTCATGCCAAAGTGGTTCAAAACATCAAAGTTCATGCTTAATAATCCAGGTAAAAATCCAACAATGTTCAGTCAGATCATCTGGGCGGTTTCTTTGTTTGCTGAGACGTTTCGTCCTTCATCCGAAGGACTTCTTCAATCTGAGAAGCAAGCCATTCTGCAAACTGATTCACAGTAACGGCATACTAAAAAAAACAGTTTGCCGGTGCTAAATCGGCCTCTGACACATGTCCTCTCCCTATCAACTCCTCTGAGACAGTCATGTCAAAGTGGTTCAAAACAAAAAAGTTCATGCTCAATAATCCAGGTAAAAATCCAACAATGTTCAGTCAGGTCATCTGGATGGTTACTTTTGATTGACAGAGTGAGTCAAAGAAATGGCAAACTCCATAGTGGGAAAAAAAGTTTGATGAAACTAAATTGGCATCCGACACCCACCCTACCCCACGTCAACTCCTCTGAGACAGTCATGCCAAAGTGGTTGAAAACAACAAAGTTCATGCTCAATAATCCAGGTAAAAATCCGTAACATTTCTGTCAGGCCATTTGGATGTTTTTTTGGTTTGTTTGATTAAGATGTTTTGTCTTTCATCCAAAGGACTTCTTCAAGCTGAGGAGCCAGCCACCATAAAACCGATTCACAGCAATAGCATAGTCCATGGTGGAAAAAAATATGCTGGGGCAAAGATGTCCTCCAGGACCCGCCCTCTCCCTCGTCAACTCCTCTGAGACAGCCAGGCCAAAGTGGTTCAAAACAGCAACGTTTATGCGTAATAATCAAAGTAAAAATCCAACAATGTTCAGTCAGGTCATCTGGATGCTTTCTTTGTTTGCTAAGATGTTTTGTCTTTCATCCAAAGGACTTCTTCAATCTGAGAAGCAAGCCACCAAACACACTGATTCATAGAAACAGCAAAACTCCATAGTGGTAAAAAAAAATGTTTGATAGTGCTAAAATGACATCCAGCTCCCACCCTATCCCACGTCAACTCCTCTTAGACAGTCATGCCAAAGTGGTTCAAAACATCAAAGTTCATGCTTAATAATCCAGGTAAAAATCCAACAATGTTCAGTAAGGTCATCTGGACGGTTTCTTTGTTTGCTGAGACGTTTTATCCATCATCCCAAGGACTTCTTTAATCTGAGAAGCAAGCCACCAAACAAACATATTCACAGAAACAGCATACTTCATAGTGGGGGGGAAAAGTTTGCTGGTGATAAGATGGGCTCGAGGGCCCTCCCTCTCCCCCGTCAACCCCTGAGACAGTCATGCCGAAGTGGTTCAAAACAGCAAAGTTTATGTTTAATAATCCAGGTAAAAATCTAACATAGTTCAGTCAGATCATCCGGACGGTTTCTTTGCTTGCTGAGACGTTTCGTCCTTCATCCAAAGGACTTCTTCAATCTGAGAAGCAAGTTATTCTACAAACTGATTCACAGAAACGGCATACTTCATAGTAAAAAAAAAAGTTTGCTAGTGCTAAATTGGCCTCTGACACATGCCCTCTTCCCATCAACTCCTCTGAGACAGTCATGCCAAAGTGGTTCAAAACAACAAAGTTCATGCTCAATAATCCAGGTAAAAATCCGTAACATTTCTGTCAGGCCATTTGGATGTTTTTTTGGTTTGTTTGATTAAGATGTTTTGTCTTTCATCCAAAGGACTTCTTCAAGCTGAGGAGCCAGCCACCATAAAACCGATTCACAGCAATAGCATAGTCCATGGTGGAAAAAAATATGCTGGGGCAAAGATGTCCTCCAGGACCCGCCCTCTCCCTCGTCAACTCCTCTGAGACAGCCAGGCCAAAGTGGTTCAAAACAGCAACGTTTATGCGTAATAATCAAAGTAAAAATCCAACAATGTTCAGTCAGGTCATCTGGATGCTTTCTTTGTTTGCTAAGATGTTTTGTCTTTCATCCAAAGGACTTCTTCAATCTGAGAAGCAAGCCACCAAACACACTGATTCATAGAAACAGCAAAACTCCATAGTGGTAAAAAAAAATGTTTGATAGTGCTAAAATGACATCCAGCTCCCACCCTATCCCACGTCAACTCCTCTTAGACAGTCATGCCAAAGTGGTTCAAAACATCAAAGTTCATGCTTAATAATCCAGGTAAAAATCCAACAATGTTCAGTAAGGTCATCTGGACGGTTTCTTTGTTTGCTGAGACGTTTTATCCATCATCCCAAGGACTTCTTTAATCTGAGAAGCAAGCCACCAAACAAACATATTCACAGAAACAGCATACTTCATAGTGGGGGGGAAAAGTTTGCTGGTGATAAGATGGGCTCGAGGGCCCTCCCTCTCCCCCGTCAACCCCTGAGACAGTCATGCCGAAGTGGTTCAAAACAGCAAAGTTTATGTTTAATAATCCAGGTAAAAATCTAACATAGTTCAGTCAGATCATCCGGACGGTTTCTTTGCTTGCTGAGACGTTTCGTCCTTCATCCAAAGGACTTCTTCAATCTGAGAAGCAAGTTATTCTACAAACTGATTCACAGAAACGGCATACTTCATAGTTAAAAAAAAAAAGTTTGCTAGTGCTAAATTGGCCTCTGACACATGCCCTCTTCCCATCAACTCCTCTGAGACAGTCATGCCAAAGTGGTTCAAAAGAACAAAGTTCATGCTCAATAATCCAGGTAAAAATCCAACAATGTTCAATCAGGTCATCTGAACAGTTTATTTTGTTGCTGAGACTTTAGGTCCATCATCTGAAGGACTTCTTCAGTCAGAGGAGCCCACCAAACCAAACTGAATCCCACAAACAGCTAACTCCCAGATAGGAAAAACTCATATTGCTGGTGATAAGATGGCTTCCGAGGTCCGCCTTCTCTCCCATTAACTCCTCTGAGATAGCAATGCCAAAGTGGTTCAGAACAGCCAAGTTCATGCTCAATTATCCAGGTAAAAATTCACAACATTTCAGTCAGGCCATTTGGATAGATTCTTTGTTTGATTAACACGTTTCATCTTTCATCCAAAGAACTTCTTTCAGAGAAGCAAGCTATCATACAAACTGATTCACAGAAAAAGCATACTCCATAGTAGAAAAAACTGTGCTGGTGCCAAGATGGTCTACGAGAACCCCCTCTTCTCCATCAACTCCTTTGAAACAGTCATGCCAAAGTGGTTCAAAACACCACAATTCATGCTCAATAATTCAGGTAAAAATCCAAAAATGTAGTCAGGTCATCTGGTTGGTTTTCTTTATTTTTTGCTGAGACATTTTGTCCTTCATCTAAATTACTTCTTCAAACAGAGGAGCTAGCCACCATAAAACCGATCCACAGAAACAGCATAGTCCATAGTGGAAAAAAACTATATGCTGGGGCAAAGATGTCCTCCGGGACCCACCCTCTCTCTCATAAACTCCTCTGAGACAGCCATGCCAAGGTGGTTTAAAACAGCAAAGTTTATGCATAGTAATCAAAGTAAAAATCCATCAATGTTCAGTCAGGTCATCTGGACGCTTCCTTTGTTTGCTAAGATGTTTCGTCTTTCATCCAAAGGACTTCTTCAATATGAGGAGCAAGCCACCGAACACACTGATTCATAGAAACGGAAAAACTCCATAGTGGTAAAAAAAATTGTTTGATGGTGTTAAAATGACATCCAGCACCCGCCCTATCCCATGTCAACTCCTCTTAGACAGTCATGCCAAAGTGGTTCAAAACATCAAAGTTCATGCTTAATAATCCAGGTAAAAATCCAACAATGTTCAGTCAGATCATCTGGGCGGTTTCTTTGTTTGCTGAGACGTTTCGTCCTTCATCCGAAGGACTTCTTCAATCTGAGAAGCAAGCCATTCTGCAAACTGATTCACAGTAACGGCATACTAAAAAAAACAGTTTGCCGGTGCTAAATCGGCCTCTGACACATGTCCTCTCCCTATCAACTCCTCTGAGACAGTCATGTCAAAGTGGTTCAAAACAAAAAAGTTCATGCTCAATAATCCAGGTAAAAATCCAACAATGTTCAGTCAGGTCATCTGGATGGTTACTTTTGATTGACAGAGTGAGTCAAAGAAATGGCAAACTCCATAGTGGGAAAAAAAGTTTGATGAAACTAAATTGGCATCCGACACCCACCCTACCCCACGTCAACTCCTCTGAGACAGTCATGCCAAAGTGGTTGAAAACAACAAAGTTCATGCTCAATAATCCAGGTAAAAATCCGTAACATTTCTGTCAGGCCATTTGGATGTTTTTTTGGTTTGTTTGATTAAGATGTTTTGTCTTTCATCCAAAGGACTTCTTCAAGCTGAGGAGCCAGCCACCATAAAACCGATTCACAGCAATAGCATAGTCCATGGTGGAAAAAAATATGCTGGGGCAAAGATGTCCTCCAGGACCCGCCCTCTCCCTCGTCAACTCCTCTGAGACAGCCAGGCCAAAGTGGTTCAAAACAGCAACGTTTATGCGTAATAATCAAAGTAAAAATCCAACAATGTTCAGTCAGGTCATCTGGATGCTTTCTTTGTTTGCTAAGATGTTTTGTCTTTCATCCAAAGGACTTCTTCAATCTGAGAAGCAAGCCACCAAACACACTGATTCATAGAAACAGCAAAACTCCATAGTGGTAAAAAAAAAAGTTTGATAGTGCTAAAATGACATCCAGCTCCCACCCTATCCCACGTCAACTCCTCTTAGACAGTCATGCCAAAGTGGTTCAAAACATCAAAGTTCATGCTTAATAATCCAGGTAAAAATCCAACAATGTTCAGTAAGGTCATCTGGACGGTTTCTTTGTTTGCTGAGACGTTTTATCCATCATCCCAAGGACTTCTTTAATCTGAGAAGCAAGCCACCAAACAAACATATTCACAGAAACAGCATACTTCATAGTGGGGGGGAAAAGTTTGCTGGTGATAAGATGGGCTCGAGGGCCCTCCCTCTCCCCCGTCAACCCCTGAGACAGTCATGCCGAAGTGGTTCAAAACAGCAAAGTTTATGTTTAATAATCCAGGTAAAAATCTAACATAGTTCAGTCAGATCATCCGGACGGTTTCTTTGCTTGCTGAGACGTTTCGTCCTTCATCCAAAGGACTTCTTCAATCTGAGAAGCAAGTAATTCTACAAACTGATTCACAGAAACGGCATACTTCATAGTAAAAAAAAAAGTTTGCTAGTGCTAAATTGGCCTCTGACACATGCCCTCTTCCCATCAACTCCTCTGAGACAGTCATGCCAAAGTGGTTCAAAACAACAAAGTTCATGCTCAATAATCCAGGTAAAAATCCGTAACATTTCTGTCAGGCCATTTGGATGTTTTTTTGGTTTGTTTGATTAAGATGTTTTGTCTTTCATCCAAAGGACTTCTTCAAGCTGAGGAGCCAGCCACCATAAAACCGATTCACAGCAATAGCATAGTCCATGGTGGAAAAAAATATGCTGGGGCAAAGATGTCCTCCAGGACCCGCCCTCTCCCTCGTCAACTCCTCTGAGACAGCCAGGCCAAAGTGGTTCAAAACAGCAACGTTTATGCGTAATAATCAAAGTAAAAATCCAACAATGTTCAGTCAGGTCATCTGGATGCTTTCTTTGTTTGCTAAGATGTTTTGTCTTTCATCCAAAGGACTTCTTCAATCTGAGAAGCAAGCCACCAAACACACTGATTCATAGAAACAGCAAAACTCCATAGTGGTAAAAAAAAACGTTTGATAGTGCTAAAATGACATCCAGCTCCCACCCTATCCCACGTCAACTCCTCTTAGACAGTCATGCCAAAGTGGTTCAAAACATCAAAGTTCATGCTTAATAATCCAGGTAAAAATCCAACAATGTTCAGTAAGGTCATCTGGACGGTTTCTTTGTTTGCTGAGACGTTTTATCCATCATCCCAAGGACTTCTTTAATCTGAGAAGCAAGCCACCAAACAAACATATTCACAGAAACAGCATACTTCATAGTGGGGGGGAAAAGTTTGCTGGTGATAAGATGGGCTCGAGGGCCCTCCCTCTCCCCCGTCAACCCCTGAGACAGTCATGCCGAAGTGGTTCAAAACAGCAAAGTTTATGTTTAATAATCCAGGTAAAAATCTAACATAGTTCAGTCAGATCATCCGGACGGTTTCTTTGCTTGCTGAGACGTTTCGTCCTTCATCCAAAGGACTTCTTCAATCTGAGAAGCAAGTTATTCTACAAACTGATTCACAGAAACGGCATACTTCATAGTTAAAAAAAAAAAGTTTGCTAGTGCTAAATTGGCCTCTGACACATGCCCTCTTCCCATCAACTCCTCTGAGACAGTCATGCCAAAGTGGTTCAAAAGAACAAAGTTCATGCTCAATAATCCAGGTAAAAATCCAACAATGTTCAATCAGGTCATCTGAACAGTTTATTTTGTTGCTGAGACTTTAGGTCCATCATCTGAAGGACTTCTTCAGTCAGAGGAGCCCACCAAACCAAACTGAATCCCACAAACAGCTAACTCCCAGATAGGAAAAACTCATATTGCTGGTGATAAGATGGCTTCCGAGGTCCGCCTTCTCTCCCATTAACTCCTCTGAGATAGCAATGCCAAAGTGGTTCAGAACAGCCAAGTTCATGCTCAATTATCCAGGTAAAAATTCACAACATTTCAGTCAGGCCATTTGGATAGATTCTTTGTTTGATTAACACGTTTCATCTTTCATCCAAAGAACTTCTTTCAGAGAAGCAAGCTATCATACAAACTGATTCACAGAAAAAGCATACTCCATAGTAGAAAAAACTGTGCTGGTGCCAAGATGGTCTACGAGAACCCCCTCTTCTCCATCAACTCCTTTGAAACAGTCATGCCAAAGTGGTTCAAAACACCACAATTCATGCTCAATAATTCAGGTAAAAATCCAAAAATGTAGTCAGGTCATCTGGTTGGTTTTCTTTATTTTTTGCTGAGACATTTTGTCCTTCATCTAAATTACTTCTTCAAACAGAGGAGCTAGCCACCATAAAACCGATCCACAGAAACAGCATAGTCCATAGTGGAAAAAAACTATATGCTGGGGCAAAGATGTCCTCCGGGACCCACCCTCTCTCTCATAAACTCCTCTGAGACAGCCATGCCAAGGTGGTTTAAAACAGCAAAGTTTATGCATAGTAATCAAAGTAAAAATCCATCAATGTTCAGTCAGGTCATCTGGACGCTTCCTTTGTTTGCTAAGATGTTTCGTCTTTCATCCAAAGGACTTCTTCAATATGAGGAGCAAGCCACCGAACACACTGATTCATAGAAACGGAAAAACTCCATAGTGGTAAAAAAAATTGTTTGATGGTGTTAAAATGACATCCAGCACCCGCCCTATCCCATGTCAACTCCTCTTAGACAGTCATGCCAAAGTGGTTCAAAACATCAAAGTTCATGCTTAATAATCCAGGTAAAAATCCAACAATGTTCAGTCAGATCATCTGGGCGGTTTCTTTGTTTGCTGAGACGTTTCGTCCTTCATCCGAAGGACTTCTTCAATCTGAGAAGCAAGCCATTCTGCAAACTGATTCACAGTAACGGCATACTAAAAAAAACAGTTTGCCGGTGCTAAATCGGCCTCTGACACATGTCCTCTCCCTATCAACTCCTCTGAGACAGTCATGTCAAAGTGGTTCAAAACAAAAAAGTTCATGCTCAATAATCCAGGTAAAAATCCAACAATGTTCAGTCAGGTCATCTGGATGGTTACTTTTGATTGACAGAGTGAGTCAAAGAAATGGCAAACTCCATAGTGGGAAAAAAAGTTTGATGAAACTAAATTGGCATCCGACACCCACCCTACCCCACGTCAACTCCTCTGAGACAGTCATGCCAAAGTGGTTGAAAACAACAAAGTTCATGCTCAATAATCCAGGTAAAAATCCGTAACATTTCTGTCAGGCCATTTGGATGTTTTTTTGGTTTGTTTGATTAAGATGTTTTGTCTTTCATCCAAAGGACTTCTTCAAGCTGAGGAGCCAGCCACCATAAAACCGATTCACAGCAATAGCATAGTCCATGGTGGAAAAAAATATGCTGGGGCAAAGATGTCCTCCAGGACCCGCCCTCTCCCTCGTCAACTCCTCTGAGACAGCCAGGCCAAAGTGGTTCAAAACAGCAACGTTTATGCGTAATAATCAAAGTAAAAATCCAACAATGTTCAGTCAGGTCATCTGGATGCTTTCTTTGTTTGCTAAGATGTTTTGTCTTTCATCCAAAGGACTTCTTCAATCTGAGAAGCAAGCCACCAAACACACTGATTCATAGAAACAGCAAAACTCCATAGTGGTAAAAAAAAATGTTTGATAGTGCTAAAATGACATCCAGCTCCCACCCTATCCCACGTCAACTCCTCTTAGACAGTCATGCCAAAGTGGTTCAAAACATCAAAGTTCATGCTTAATAATCCAGGTAAAAATCCAACAATGTTCAGTAAGGTCATCTGGACGGTTTCTTTGTTTGCTGAGACGTTTTATCCATCATCCCAAGGACTTCTTTAATCTGAGAAGCAAGCCACCAAACAAACATATTCACAGAAACAGCATACTTCATAGTGGGGGGGAAAAGTTTGCTGGTGATAAGATGGGCTCGAGGGCCCTCCCTCTCCCCCGTCAACCCCTGAGACAGTCATGCCGAAGTGGTTCAAAACAGCAAAGTTTATGTTTAATAATCCAGGTAAAAATCTAACATAGTTCAGTCAGATCATCCGGACGGTTTCTTTGCTTGCTGAGACGTTTCGTCCTTCATCCAAAGGACTTCTTCAATCTGAGAAGCAAGTTATTCTACAAACTGATTCACAGAAACGGCATACTTCATAGTAAAAAAAAAAGTTTGCTAGTGCTAAATTGGCCTCTGACACATGCCCTCTTCCCATCAACTCCTCTGAGACAGTCATGCCAAAGTGGTTCAAAACAACAAAGTTCATGCTCAATAATCCAGGTAAAAATCCGTAACATTTCTGTCAGGCCATTTGGATGTTTTTTTGGTTTGTTTGATTAAGATGTTTTGTCTTTCATCCAAAGGACTTCTTCAAGCTGAGGAGCCAGCCACCATAAAACCGATTCACAGCAATAGCATAGTCCATGGTGGAAAAAAATATGCTGGGGCAAAGATGTCCTCCAGGACCCGCCCTCTCCCTCGTCAACTCCTCTGAGACAGCCAGGCCAAAGTGGTTCAAAACAGCAACGTTTATGCGTAATAATCAAAGTAAAAATCCAACAATGTTCAGTCAGGTCATCTGGATGCTTTCTTTGTTTGCTAAGATGTTTTGTCTTTCATCCAAAGGACTTCTTCAATCTGAGAAGCAAGCCACCAAACACACTGATTCATAGAAACAGCAAAACTCCATAGTGGTAAAAAAAAACGTTTGATAGTGCTAAAATGACATCCAGCTCCCACCCTATCCCACGTCAACTCCTCTTAGACAGTCATGCCAAAGTGGTTCAAAACATCAAAGTTCATGCTTAATAATCCAGGTAAAAATCCAACAATGTTCAGTAAGGTCATCTGGACGGTTTCTTTGTTTGCTGAGACGTTTTATCCATCATCCCAAGGACTTCTTTAATCTGAGAAGCAAGCCACCAAACAAACATATTCACAGAAACAGCATACTTCATAGTGGGGGGGAAAAGTTTGCTGGTGATAAGATGGGCTCGAGGGCCCTCCCTCTCCCCCGTCAACCCCTGAGACAGTCATGCCGAAGTGGTTCAAAACAGCAAAGTTTATGTTTAATAATCCAGGTAAAAATCTAACATAGTTCAGTCAGATCATCCGGACGGTTTCTTTGCTTGCTGAGACGTTTCGTCCTTCATCCAAAGGACTTCTTCAATCTGAGAAGCAAGTTATTCTACAAACTGATTCACAGAAACGGCATACTTCATAGTTAAAAAAAAAAAGTTTGCTAGTGCTAAATTGGCCTCTGACACATGCCCTCTTCCCATCAACTCCTCTGAGACAGTCATGCCAAAGTGGTTCAAAAGAACAAAGTTCATGCTCAATAATCCAGGTAAAAATCCAACAATGTTCAATCAGGTCATCTGAACAGTTTATTTTGTTGCTGAGACTTTAGGTCCATCATCTGAAGGACTTCTTCAGTCAGAGGAGCCCACCAAACCAAACTGAATCCCACAAACAGCTAACTCCCAGATAGGAAAAACTCATATTGCTGGTGATAAGATGGCTTCCGAGGTCCGCCTTCTCTCCCATTAACTCCTCTGAGATAGCAATGCCAAAGTGGTTCAGAACAGCCAAGTTCATGCTCAATTATCCAGGTAAAAATTCACAACATTTCAGTCAGGCCATTTGGATAGATTCTTTGTTTGATTAACACGTTTCATCTTTCATCCAAAGAACTTCTTTCAGAGAAGCAAGCTATCATACAAACTGATTCACAGAAAAAGCATACTCCATAGTAGAAAAAACTGTGCTGGTGCCAAGATGGTCTACGAGAACCCCCTCTTCTCCATCAACTCCTTTGAAACAGTCATGCCAAAGTGGTTCAAAACACCACAATTCATGCTCAATAATTCAGGTAAAAATCCAAAAATGTAGTCAGGTCATCTGGTTGGTTTTCTTTATTTTTTGCTGAGACATTTTGTCCTTCATCTAAATTACTTCTTCAAACAGAGGAGCTAGCCACCATAAAACCGATCCACAGAAACAGCATAGTCCATAGTGGAAAAAAACTATATGCTGGGGCAAAGATGTCCTCCGGGACCCACCCTCTCTCTCATAAACTCCTCTGAGACAGCCATGCCAAGGTGGTTTAAAACAGCAAAGTTTATGCATAGTAATCAAAGTAAAAATCCATCAATGTTCAGTCAGGTCATCTGGACGCTTCCTTTGTTTGCTAAGATGTTTCGTCTTTCATCCAAAGGACTTCTTCAATATGAGGAGCAAGCCACCGAACACACTGATTCATAGAAACGGAAAAACTCCATAGTGGTAAAAAAAATTGTTTGATGGTGTTAAAATGACATCCAGCACCCGCCCTATCCCATGTCAACTCCTCTTAGACAGTCATGCCAAAGTGGTTCAAAACATCAAAGTTCATGCTTAATAATCCAGGTAAAAATCCAACAATGTTCAGTCAGATCATCTGGGCGGTTTCTTTGTTTGCTGAGATGTTTCGTCCTTCATCCGAAGGACTTCTTCAATCTGAGAAGCAAGCCATTCTGCAAACTGATTCACAGTAACGGCATACTAAAAAAAACAGTTTGCTGGTGCTAAATCGGCCTCTGACACATGTCCTCTCCCTATCAACTCCTCTGAGACAGTCATGTCAAAGTGGTTCAAAACAAAAAAGTTCATGCTCAATAATCCAGGTAAAAATCCAACAATGTTCAGTCAGGTCATCTGGATGGTTACTTTTGATTGACAGAGTGAGTCAAAGAAATGGCAAACTCCATAGTGGGAAAAAAAGTTTGATGAAACTAAATTGGCATCCGACACCCACCCTACCCCACGTCAACTCCTCTGAGACAGTCATGCCAAAGTGGTTGAAAACAACAAAGTTCATGCTCAATAATCCAGGTAAAAATCCGTAACATTTCTGTCAGGCCATTTGGATGTTTTTTTGGTTTGTTTGATTAAGATGTTTTGTCTTTCATCCAAAGGACTTCTTCAAGCTGAGGAGCCAGCCACCATAAAACCGATTCACAGCAATAGCATAGTCCATGGTGGAAAAAAATATGCTGGGGCAAAGATGTCCTCCAGGACCCGCCCTCTCCCTCGTCAACTCCTCTGAGACAGCCAGGCCAAAGTGGTTCAAAACAGCAACGTTTATGCGTAATAATCAAAGTAAAAATCCAACAATGTTCAGTCAGGTCATCTGGATGCTTTCTTTGTTTGCTAAGATGTTTTGTCTTTCATCCAAAGGACTTCTTCAATCTGAGAAGCAAGCCACCAAACACACTGATTCATAGAAACAGCAAAACTCCATAGTGGTAAAAAAAAATGTTTGATAGTGCTAAAATGACATCCAGCTCCCACCCTATCCCACGTCAACTCCTCTTAGACAGTCATGCCAAAGTGGTTCAAAACATCAAAGTTCATGCTTAATAATCCAGGTAAAAATCCAACAATGTTCAGTAAGGTCATCTGGACGGTTTCTTTGTTTGCTGAGACGTTTTATCCATCATCCCAAGGACTTCTTTAATCTGAGAAGCAAGCCACCAAACAAACATATTCACAGAAACAGCATACTTCATAGTGGGGGGGAAAAGTTTGCTGGTGATAAGATGTGCTCGAGGGCCCTCCCTCTCCCCCGTCAACCCCTGAGACAGTCATGCCGAAGTGGTTCAAAACAGCAAAGTTTATGTTTAATAATCCAGGTAAAAATCTAACATAGTTCAGTCAGGTCATCCGGACGGTTTCTTTGCTTGCTGAGACGTTTCGTCCTTCATCCAAAGGACTTCTTCAATCTGAGAAGCAAGTTATTCTACAAACTGATTCACAGAAACGGCATACTTCATAGTAAAAAAAAAAGTTTGCTAGTGCTAAATTGGCCTCTGACACATGCCCTCTTCCCATCAACTCCTCTGAGACAGTCATGCCAAAGTGGTTCAAAACAACAAAGTTCATGCTCAATAATCCAGGTAAAAATCCAACAATGTTCAGTCAGGTCATCTGGATGGTTTCTTTGATTGCTGAGACGTTTCATCCTTCATCCAAAGAACTTCTTCAGTCTAAGGAATAAGCCACCAGACAGACTGAGTCACAGAAATGGCAAACTCCATAGTGGGAAAAAAGTTTGATGGAACTAATTTGGCATCCGGCACCTACCAAAGTTTATGTTTAATCATCCAGGTAAAAATCCAACATAGTGGGTGGGGGTAATTTATTTAGTCTGTTTAATGTGTGAATGTTGTGTTTATTTTGTTAAAACTCAAATAAATATATTTTGTAAAAAAAAAAAATCAAACATAGTTCAGTCAGGTCATCCGGACGGTTTCTTTGTTTGCTGAGACATTTCGTCCTTCATCCAAAGGACTTCTTCAATCTGAGAAGCAAGCCATTCTACAAACTGATTCACAGAAACGGCATACTGCATAGTAAAAAAAAAAAAGTTTGCTGGTGCTAAAATGGCCTCTGACACCCGCCCTCTCCCCATCAACTCCTCTGAGACAGTCATGCCAAAGTGGTTCAAAATAACAAAGCTCATGTTCAATAATCCAGGTAAAAATCCAGCAATGTTCAGTCAAGTTATCTTGATGATTTCTTTTTTGCTGAGACTTTTCATTCTTCGTCCAAAGAAATTCTTCAAAGAAACCATCCATATGACCTGACTGAACATTTTTGAACTTAACAATTGTTTAAAATCCCTTAGAGAGCTCAAAGTTGATGTAAGAGTACCACCTTCTGCAGCACCTCCCTCCAAGATGGCCACTTAATACCACTAGCTGTCGGCCATCTCCCTGATGAGGATCCTCACTACTTAAGGCTGCAGTCGAGTACTACTCTTTGCTAGAGAATTATACTACCTCATGGCATTTATGATTTTTGCCGCTTGTGCTTTACTGAATAAGTATTTACATACCTTGTTCTTTGTGTCTCCAGTCATCCTGCTTTCTCGGGTGCCTTCCAGTCCTGGTCAGCCTTAGTCCTGTTCCCAGTCCTTCATGACTTGCCCTCCAGCCACTTACCTGCCAAGACGGAACATCACACCCTGGAATCCTCTTTGGATCTGTCTCGATGCTCAACCAAACCTCCAACTTGTAAGGAAAAAAATAAAACCTAGGCTTCAATTACCAACTCCTGCATCCATACCAACTTGACCTTGTCCTTGCTCCTCAGGTGTTCAAGAATATCTTCTGCACATTGGATGGCTGTTGCTGAGTGGTTAGAGCAGTCGTCCTCCAATGCAAGAGTTGGGGGTTTGGATCCACAAGCAGTCACATGCTGAAGTGTCCCTGGGCAAGACATTGAACCCCTCATAGCCTCTGATGTGTGTCCTATCAGTGTATGAATGTGATAAAGCTCTGATTAATCTCTTTGGAATTATTTGTTCAATTAGCTTTGTATAGATCTAGTAGAGTGCTGTATGAATGAGTAAAAGAGGGCACAGATTGTAGTATAAAGAGCTTTGAGTATCTTGAAATAAGATAGAAAGACACTATACAAGTACCGCCCATTTACCATTCCATTTGACAATATGTCATCCACTGTACATAATAAACACTGTTAAACGTTTACCTTCTGGAGTTTTGTTCCGGGTCTCGTAGTAATCTGGGTTCACTGAGTTCATTACAGTACAGATGGCATTTTGATGACATTTCCATGCAGTGCGATGGTGTGAAGATGTTTCAACTATCCCAGCTTGACCTCCTTCAGATTCCTGATTCTGTTGCTGTGAAGGTACAACACACGGAGCTCCTTCAGCTTACAAATGCCCTGAAGTACAAACATTTATTGTCACTTTGGTTAATGGAATTAAAAAAGAAAACCCAGGACTTTATGGCTGTACAGAAGACTGGTGGAGTCAGCCTTCACAGACATCTACACCTCTAGATGTAGGAAGAGGGTCACCTGCATCATGAAGGACCCCACTCACCCAGCACACTCACTTATCGCCTTGCTCCACGTTGCGGAGCGTTAAGTGTAGAACCACTAGACTGAGGAACAGCTTCTACCCTGAAGCTGTTAGCCTCATGAATCCCTCATCAGGATTATCACTGTGAAAAAGCACTGTAATACCACTTGATTGTTGATATGTGTTGATGACTACCCATGTTGCTGATCTTATGCTGTTGATTCGCTGCTGTGTTCATTAGTACTCATCTACTCACACAGGATAATGTTTGTGCTACTGCTGTTCGGCATATAGTTCTTGTACTATTAGTGCTTAGTTTATTCTTAGTTTAGTGTATTTCTTAGTTCATATCTTATAATAGCGTTTTTCTTTACAATTTATACTTTTGTTGGATGTAACTGGAACCCTGTGTACACAATTTCACTCCATTATATGTGGTGCGAATGACAAATTTAAAAACTCTTACTTTGAAATTTTGAGCATCTTTCAATGAAAATGTTAATTTGTTGAAGGAAAGGTCGAGCCAGGCTAGGTTAGATGGCTCAGCCGGGAAGTGGTCGAGCCCTAATCCGAGACCAACGATGACAGCCATCTTGCTGTAGCTGAGACATATGAGCAAGTCAGGCATTTCCCATCTGAATTCATGGTTAGAGGGTGCAGGCCTTTGGTGGGCACCTTTGACAGCACAGCTGAAAAACAAAACAACTCTGGTCAGCTGATGCACACTTGATTTTTTTTTAGAACATAGAAAAAAGTATTCTAAGTCTTGTTGAATATTACCAGAAAATAAAATAAGAAAATAAGTGCACTAATTATTTCATTAAATGCTACTTTAAATGGGATAACACTTCTTTTATTGTTTGACATTGGCGCGCACACAAAGAAAACATGCACCTTAACTCTGCAGTAACCGCTGCAGCAGCTGAGCATGCAGGCTAGGTAAAAATTAACCTTAAATGCTACATAGGTACAAAATGTTTGCTTGCAGTCAGTGCCAGTGCATTTGAAAAAACATTGGTCTTCATTTCTATGAACTCTACAGTATAACACAAACCTCAATGACTGTAGTGTTTAGCTGCAAAAAGAGCATGTAATCATTTTTAAACTACAAAACCTGCTTAGGTTAACATGTCCCTGCCTTGGTCTGGCATCAACCATTCTAACTTCTCAGAATTAGAATAATCTTTATTATCATTACACCGAGATACAACGAGAACATGTACGTACAGTCGTCCGAAAGATGGGCGGAGTGCGCAAAGCTGCTACTGTAAAAAGTGCGGCCTTTTCTTATTCTTTTCAGAATGTTTTAGCTTAGATGAGAAAAGGGAAGAAAACTTGAGGAGATATGGTATAAAAAAAGATCTCTCACACCCTGTCCTAGACAGACTGGTTAGCATTATTTCTCAAAACCTCGTTTAAACATAAGCTAGTATTTTCAGAAAAACTGCTTTCACATCTCAAAAAGACAAAATCTGAGCTTACCAGACAAGGTCCAGACAACGTTTCCTGGAACAGCGCATGTACGCATTTCAGCCAGAAAACGTTAATGCTCAGCTTCACCAAAGATCTGGCGGGATGTTTGAACTGATCAATAGGAAGATGCAATGTAAAATCCGACCAATAAAAAGAGAGGAAAAGACCGTGGCTCACAGAGATTCACAGACACTGCCCAAAGCACACTCAAACTACGGTACAGCAAACTCGTTTAAGACAGAGAAAATATATTTTTTTAAGATCAAGGGAATGGAGGTTGAAACTATGAGCAAAGTAAACTCTGTAAACCAAAGAAAGAATTTCACTTAATAATCTGCCTGCCATTTATACCTGGATTGGAGCGGCAATTTTTGCCCCGACCTGCATTTTTGGTTGGGTCGGGCTGAGGGCTTGGGCCAAAAACTGCAGCTCTAATCCAGGTATAAATCCAACTTTGTTCAATCAGGTCATCTGAACAGTTTATTTTGTTGCTGAGACTTTAGGTCCATCATCTGAAGGACTTCTTCAGTCAGAGGAGCCCACCAAACCAAACTGAATCCCACAAACAGCTAACTCCCAGATAGGAAAAACTCATATTGCTGGTGATAAGATGGCTTCCGAGGTCCGCCTTCTCCCCCATTAACTCCTCTGAGATAGCAATGCCAAAGTGGTTCAGAACAGCCAAGTTCATGCTCAATTATCCAGGTAAAAATTCACAACATTTCAGTCAGGCCATTTGGATAGATTCTTTGTTTGATTAACACGTTTCATCTTTCATCCAAAGAACTTCTTTCAGAGAAGCAAGCTATCATACAAACTGATTCACAGAAAAAGCATACTCCATAGTAGAAAAAACTGTGCTGGTGCCAAGATGGTCTACGAGAACCCCCTCTTCTCCATCAACTCCTTTGAAACAGTCATGCCAAAGTGGTTCAAAACACCACAATTCATGCTCAATAATTCAGGTAAAAATCCAAAAATGTAGTCAGGTCATCTGGTTGGTTTTCTTTATTTTTTGCTGAGACATTTTGTCCTTCATCTAAATTACTTCTTCAAACAGAGGAGCTAGCCACCATAAAACCGATCCACAGAAACAGCATAGTCCATAGTGGAAAAAAACTATATGCTGGGGCAAAGATGTCCTCCGGGACCCACCCTCTCTCTCATAAACTCCTCTGAGACAGCCATGCCAAGGTGGTTTAAAACAGCAAAGTTTATGCATAGTAATCAAAGTAAAAATCCATCAATGTTCAGTCAGGTCATCTGGACGCTTCCTTTGTTTGCTAAGATGTTTCGTCTTTCATCCAAAGGACTTCTTCAATATGAGGAGCAAGCCACCGAACACACTGATTCATAGAAACGGAAAAACTCCATAGTGGTAAAAAAAATTGTTTGATGGTGTTAAAATGACATCCAGCACCCGCCCTATCCCATGTCAACTCCTCTTAGACAGTCATGCCAAAGTGGTTCAAAACATCAAAGTTCATGCTTAATAATCCAGGTAAAAATCCAACAATGTTCAGTCAGATCATCTGGGCGGTTTCTTTGTTTGCTGAGATGTTTCGTCCTTCATCCGAAGGACTTCTTCAATCTGAGAAGCAAGCCATTCTGCAAACTGATTCACAGTAACGGCATACTAAAAAAAACAGTTTGCCGGTGCTAAATCGGCCTCTGACACATGTCCTCTCCCTATCAACTCCTCTGAGACAGTCATGTCAAAGTGGTTCAAAACAAAAAAGTTCATGCTCAATAATCCAGGTAAAAATCCAACAATGTTCAGTCAGGTCATCTGGATGGTTACTTTTGATTGACAGAGTGAGTCAAAGAAATGGCAAACTCCATAGTGGGAAAAAAAGTTTGATGAAACTAAATTGGCATCCGACACCCACCCTACCCCACGTCAACTCCTCTGAGACAGTCATGCCAAAGTGGTTGAAAACAACAAAGTTCATGCTCAATAATCCAGGTAAAAATCCGTAACATTTCTGTCAGGCCATTTGGATGTTTTTTTGGTTTGTTTGATTAAGATGTTTTGTCTTTCATCCAAAGGACTTCTTCAAGCTGAGGAGCCAGCCACCATAAAACCGATTCACAGCAATAGCATAGTCCATGGTGGAAAAAAATATGCTGGGGCAAAGATGTCCTCCAGGACCCGCCCTCTCCCTCGTCAACTCCTCTGAGACAGCCAGGCCAAAGTGGTTCAAAACAGCAACGTTTATGCGTAATAATCAAAGTAAAAATCCAACAATGTTCAGTCAGGTCATCTGGATGCTTTCTTTGTTTGCTAAGATGTTTTGTCTTTCATCCAAAGGACTTCTTCAATCTGAGAAGCAAGCCACCAAACACACTGATTCATAGAAACAGCAAAACTCCATAGTGGTAAAAAAAAATGTTTGATAGTGCTAAAATGACATCCAGCTCCCACCCTATCCCACGTCAACTCCTCTTAGACAGTCATGCCAAAGTGGTTCAAAACATCAAAGTTCATGCTTAATAATCCAGGTAAAAATCCAACAATGTTCAGTAAGGTCATCTGGACGGTTTCTTTGTTTGCTGAGACGTTTTATCCATCATCCCAAGGACTTCTTTAATCTGAGAAGCAAGCCACCAAACAAACATATTCACAGAAACAGCATACTTCATAGTGGGGGGGAAAAGTTTGCTGGTGATAAGATGGGCTCGAGGGCCCTCCCTCTCCCCCGTCAACCCCTGAGACAGTCATGCCGAAGTGGTTCAAAACATCCAAGTTTATGTTTAATAATCCAGGTAAAAATCTAACATAGTTCAGTCAGGTCATCCGGACGGTTTCTTTGCTTGCTGAGACGTTTCGTCCTTCATCCAAAGGACTTCTTCAATCTGAGAAGCAAGTTATTCTACAAACTGATTCACAGAAACGGCATACTTCATAGTAAAAAAAAAAGTTTGCTAGTGCTAAATTGGCCTCTGACACATGCCCTCTTCCCATCAACTCCTCTGAGACAGTCATGCCAAAGTGCTTCAAAACAACAAAGTTCATGCTCAATAATCCAGGTAAAAATCCAACAATGTTCAGTCAGGTCATCTGGATGGTTTCTTTGATTGCTGAGACGTTTCATCCTTCATCCAAAGAACTTCTTCAATCTAAGGAATAAGCCACCAGACAGACTGAGTCACAGAAATGGCAAACTCCATAGTGGGAAAAAAGTTTGATGGAACTAAATTGGCATCCGGCACCTACTCTTAGACAGTCATGCCAAAGTGGTTCAAAACATCCAACTTCATGCTTAATAATCCAGGTAAAAATCTAACAATGTTCAGTCAGGTCATCTGGACGGTTTCTTTGTTTGCTGAGATGTTTTATCCATCATCCCAAGGACTTCTTTAATCTGAGAAGCAAGCCACCAAAACAAACAGATTCACAGAAACAGCATACTCCATAGTGAGGGGAAAAAGTTTGCTGGTGATAAGATGGGCTCAAGGGCCCTCCCTCTCCCCCTTCGACCCTTGAGACAGCCATGCCAAAGTGGTTCAAAACAGCAAAGTTTATGTTTAATCATCCAGGTAAAAATCCAACATAGTGGGTGGGGGTAATTTATTTAGTCTGTTTAATGTGTGAATGTTGTGTTTATTTTGTTAAAACTCAAATAAATATATTTTGTAAAAAAAAAAAATCAAACATAGTTCAGTCAGGTCATCCGGACGGTTTCTTTGTTTGCTGAGACATTTCGTCCTTCATCCAAAGGACTTCTTCAATCTGAGAAGCAAGCCATTCTACAAACTGATTCACAGAAACGGCATACTGCATAGTAAAAAAAAAAAAAGTTTGCTGGTGCTAAAATGGCCTCTGACACCCGCCCTCTCCCCATCAACTCCTCTGAGACAGTCATGCCAAAGTGGTTCAAAATAACAAAGCTCATGTTCAATAATCCAGGTAAAAATCCAGCAATGTTCAGTCAAGTTATCTTGATGATTTCTTTTTTTGCTGAGACTTTTCATTCTTCGTCCAAAGAAATTCTTCAAAGAAACCATCCATATGACCTGACTGAACATTTTTGAACTTAACAATTGTTTAAAATCCCTTAGAGAGCTCAAAGTTGATGTAAGAGTACCACCTTCTGCAGCACCTCCCTCCAAGATGGCCACTTAATACCACTAGCTGTCGGCCATCTCCCTGATGAGGATCCTCACTACTTAAGGCTGCAGTCGAGTACTACTCTTTGCTAGAGAATTATACTACCTCATGGCATTTATGATTTTTGCCGCTTGTGCTTTACTGAATAAGTATTTACATACCTTGTTCTTTGTGTCTCCAGTCATCCTGCTTTCTCGGGTGCCTTCCAGTCCTGGTCAGCCTTAGTCCTGTTCCCAGTCCTTCATGACTTGCCCTCCAGCCACTTACCTGCCAAGACGGAACATCACACCCTGGAATCCTCTTTGGATCTGTCTCGATGCTCAACCAAACCTCCAACTTGTAAGGAAAAAAATAAAACCTAGGCTTCAATTACCAACTCCTGCATCCATACCCACTTGACCTTGTCCTTGCTCCTCAGGTGTTCAAGAATATCTTCTGCACATTGGATGGCTGTTGCTGAGTGGTTAGAGCAGTCGTCCTCCAATGCAAGAGTTGGGGGTTTGGATCCACAAGCAGTCACATGCTGAAGTGTCCCTGGGCAAGACATTGAACCCCTCATAGCCTCTGATGTGTGTCCTATCAGTGTATGAATGTGATAAAGCTCTGATTAATCTCTTTGGAATTATTTGTTCAATTAGCTTTGTATAGATCTAGTAGAGTGCTGTATGAATGAGTAAAAGAGGGCACAGATTGTAGTATAAAGAGCTTTGAGTATCTTGAAATAAGATAGAAAGACACTATACAAGTACCGCCCATTTACCATTCCATTTGACAATATGTCATCCACTGTACATAATAAACACTGTTAAACGTTTACCTTCTGGAGTTTTGTTCCGGGTCTCGTAGTAATCTGGGTTCACTGAGTTCATTACAGTACAGATGGCATTTTGATGACATTTCCATGCAGTGCGATGGTGTGAAGATGTTTCAACTATCCCAGCTTGACCTCCTTCAGATTCCTGATTCTGTTGCTGTGAAGGTACAACACACGGAGCTCCTTCAGCTTACAAATGCCCTGAAGTACAAACATTTATTGTCACTTTGGTTAATGGAATTAAAAAAGAAAACCCAGGACTTTATGGCTGTACAGAAGACTGGTGGAGTCAGCCTTCACAGACATCTACACCTCTAGATGTAGGAAGAGGGTCACCTGCATCATGAAGGACCCCACTCACCCAGCACACTCACTTATCGCCTTGCTCCACGTTGCGGAGCGTTAAGTGTAGAACCACTAGACTGAGGAACAGCTTCTACCCTGAAGCTGTTAGCCTCATGAATCCCTCATCAGGATTATCACTGTGAAAAAGCACTGTAATACCACTTGATTGTTGATATGTGTTGATGACTACCCATGTTGCTGATCTTATGCTGTTGATTCGCTGCTGTGTTCATTAGTACTCATCTACTCACACAGGATAATGTTTGTGCTACTGCTGTTCGGCATATAGTTCTTGTACTATTAGTGCTTAGTTTATTCTTAGTTTAGTGTATTTCTTAGTTCATATCTTATAATAGCGTTTTTCTTTACAATTTATACTTTTGTTGGATGTAACTGGAACCCTGTGTACACAATTTCACTCCATTATATGTGGTGCGAATGACAAATTTAAAAACTCTTACTTTGAAATTTTGAGCATCTTTCAATGAAAATGTTAATTTGTTGAAGGAAAGGTCGAGCCAGGCTAGGTTAGATGGCTCAGCCGGGAAGTGGTCGAGCCCTAATCCGAGACCAACGATGACAGCCATCTTGCTGTAGCTGAGACATATGAGCAAGTCAGGCATTTCCCATCTGAATTCATGGTTAGAGGGTGCAGGCCTTTGGTGGGCACCTTTGACAGCACAGCTGAAAAACAAAACAACTCTGGTCAGCTGATGCACACTTGATTTTTTTTTAGAACATAGAAAAAAGTATTCTAAGTCTTGTTGAATATTACCAGAAAATAAAATAAGAAAATAAGTGCACTAATTATTTCATTAAATGCTACTTTAAATGGGATAACACTTCTTTTATTGTTTGACATTGGCGCGCACACAAAGAAAACATGCACCTTAACTCTGCAGTAACCGCTGCAGCAGCTGAGCATGCAGGCTAGGTAAAAATGAACCTTAAATGCTACATAGATACAAAATGTTTGCTTGCAGTCAGTGCCAGTGCATTTGAAAAAACATTGGTCTTCATTTCTATGAACTCTACAGTATAACACAAACCTCAATGACTGTAGTGTTTAGCTGCAAAAAGAGCATGTAATCATTTTTAAACTACAAAACCTGCTTAGGTTAACATGTCCCTGCCTTGGTCTGGCATCAACCATTCTAACTTCTCAGAATTAGAATAATCTTTATTATCATTACACCGAGATACAACGAGAACATGTACGTACAGTCGTCCGAAAGATGGGCGGAGTGCGCAAAGCTGCTACTGTAAAAAGTGCGGCCTTTTCTTATTCTTTTCAGAATGTTTTAGCTTAGATGAGAAAAGGGAAGAAAACTTGAGGAGATATGGTATAAAAAAAGATCTCTCACACCCTGTCCTAGACAGACTGGTTAGCATTATTTCTCAAAACCTCGTTTAAACATAAGCTAGTATTTTCAGAAAAACTGCTTTCACATCTCAAAAAGACAAAATCTGAGCTTACCAGACAAGGTCCAGACAACGTTTCCTGGAACAGCGCATGTACGCATTTCAGCCAGAAAACGTTAATGCTCAGCTTCACCAAAGATCTGGCGGGATGTTTGAACTGATCAATAGGAAGATGCAATGTAAAATCCGACCAATAAAAAGAGAGGAAAAGACCGTGGCTCACAGAGATTCACAGACACTGCCCAAAGCACACTCAAACTACGGTACAGCAAACTCGTTTAAGACAGAGAAAATATATTTTTTTAAGATCAAGGGAATGGAGGTTGAAACTATGAGCAAAGTAAACTCTGTAAACCAAAGAAAGAATTTCACTTAATAATCTGCCTGCCATTTATACCTGGATTGGAGCGGCAATTTTTGCCACGACCTGCATTTTTGGTTGGGTCGGGCTGAGGGCTTGGGCCAAAAACTGCAGCTCTAATCCAGGTATAAATCCAACTTTGTTCAATCAGGTCATCTGAACAGTTTATTTTGTTGCTGAGACTTTAGGTCCATCATCTGAAGGACTTCTTCAGTCAGAGGAGCCCACCAAACCAAACTGAATCCCACAAACAACTAACTCCCAGATAGGAAAAACTCATATTGCTGGTGATAAGATGGCTTCCGAGGTCCGCCTTCTCCCCCATTAACTCCTCTGAGATAGCAATGCCAAAGTGGTTCAGAACAGCCAAGTTCATGCTCAATTATCCAGGTAAAAATTCACAACATTTCAGTCAGGCCATTTGGATAGATTCTTTGTTTGATTAACACGTTTCATCTTTCATCCAAAGAACTTCTTTCAGAGAAGCAAGCTATCATACAAACTGATTCACAGAAAAAGCATACTCCATAGTAGAAAAAACTGTGCTGGTGCCAAGATGGTCTACGAGAACCCCCTCTTCTCCATCAACTCCTTTGAAACAGTCATGCCAAAGTGGTTCAAAACACCACAATTCATGCTCAATAATTCAGGTAAAAATCCAAAAATGTAGTCAGGTCATCTGGTTGGTTTTCTTTATTTTTTGCTGAGACATTTTGTCCTTCATCTAAATTACTTCTTCAAACAGAGGAGCTAGCCACCATAAAACCGATCCACAGAAACAGCATAGTCCATAGTGGAAAAAAACTATATGCTGGGGCAAAGATGTCCTCCGGGACCCACCCTCTCTCTCATAAACTCCTCTGAGACAGCCATGCCAAGGTGGTTTAAAACAGCAAAGTTTATGCATAGTAATCAAAGTAAAAATCCATCAATGTTCAGTCAGGTCATCTGGACGCTTCCTTTGTTTGCTAAGATGTTTCGTCTTTCATCCAAAGGACTTCTTCAATATGAGGAGCAAGCCACCGAACACACTGATTCATAGAAACGGAAAAACTCCATAGTGGTAAAAAAAATTGTTTGATGGTGTTAAAATGACATCCAGCACCCGCCCTATCCCATGTCAACTCCTCTTAGACAGTCATGCCAAAGTGGTTCAAAACATCAAAGTTCATGCTTAATAATCCAGGTAAAAATCCAACAATGTTCAGTCAGATCATCTGGACGGTTTCTTTGTTTGCTGAGACGTTTCGTCCTTCATCCGAAGGACTTCTTCAATCTGAGAAGCAAGTCATTCTGCAAACTGATTCACAGAAACGGCATACTAAAAAAAACAGTTTGCTGGTGCTAAATCGGCCTCTGACACATGTCCTCTCCCTATCAACTCCTCTGAGACAGTCATGTCAAAGTGGTTCAAAACAAAAAAGTTCATGCTCAATAATCCAGGTAAAAATCCAACAATGTTCAGTCAGGTCATCTGGATGGTTACTTTTGATTGACAGAGTGAGTCAAAGAAATGGCAAACTCCATAGTGGGAAAAAAAGTTTGATGAAACTAAATTGGCATCCGACACCCACCCTACCCCACGTCAACTCCTCTGAGACAGTCATGCCAAAGTGGTTGAAAACAACAAAGTTCATGCTCAATAATCCAGGTAAAAATCCGTAACATTTCTGTCAGGCCATTTGGATGTTTTTTTGGTTTGTTTGATTAAGATGTTTTGTCTTTCATCCAAAGGACTTCTTCAAGCTGAGGAGCCAGCCACCATAAAACCGATTCACAGCAATAGCATAGTCCATGGTGGAAAAAAATATGCTGGGGCAAAGATGTCCTCCAGGACCCGCCCTCTCCCTCGTCAACTCCTCTGAGACAGCCAGGCCAAAGTGGTTCAAAACAGCAACGTTTATGCGTAATAATCAAAGTAAAAATCCAACAATGTTCAGTCAGGTCATCTGGATGCTTTCTTTGTTTGCTAAGATGTTTTGTCTTTCATCCAAAGGACTTCTTCAATCTGAGAAGCAAGCCACCAAACACACTGATTCATAGAAACAGCAAAACTCCATAGTGGTAAAAAAAAATGTTTGATAGTGCTAAAATGACATCCAGCTCCCACCCTATCCCACGTCAACTCCTCTTAGACAGTCATGCCAAAGTGGTTCAAAACATCAAAGTTCATGCTTAATAATCCAGGTAAAAATCCAACAATGTTCAGTAAGGTCATCTGGACGGTTTCTTTGTTTGCTGAGACGTTTTATCCATCATCCCAAGGACTTCTTTAATCTGAGAAGCAAGCCACCAAACAAACATATTCACAGAAACAGCATACTTCATAGTGGGGGGGAAAAGTTTGCTGGTGATAAGATGGGCTCGAGGGCCCTCCCTCTCCCCCGTCAACCCCTGAGACAGTCATGCCGAAGTGGTTCAAAACAGCAAAGTTTATGTTTAATAATCCAGGTAAAAATCTAACATAGTTCAGTCAGGTCATCCGGACGGTTTCTTTGCTTGCTGAGACGTTTCGTCCTTCATCCAAAGGACTTCTTCAATCTGAGAAGCAAGTTATTCTACAAACTGATTCACAGAAACGGCATACTTCATAGTAAAAAAAAAAGTTTGCTAGTGCTAAATTGGCCTCTGACACATGCCCTCTTCCCATCAACTCCTCTGAGACAGTCATGCCAAAGTGGTTCAAAACAACAAAGTTCATGCTCAATAATCCAGGTAAAAATCCAACAATGTTCAGTCAGGTCATCTGGATGGTTTCTTTGATTGCTGAGACGTTTCATCCTTCATCCAAAGAACTTCTTCAATCTAAGGAATAAGCCACCAGACAGACTGAGTCACAGAAATGGCAAATTCCATAGTGGGAAAAAAGTTTGATGGAACTAAATTGGCATCCGGCACCTACCCTGCCCCACGTCAACTCCTCTTAGACAGTCATGCCAAAGTGGTTCAAAACATCCAACTTCATGCTTAATAATCCAGGTAAAAATCTAACAATGTTCAGTCAGGTCATCTGGACGGTTTCTTTGTTTGCTGAGATGTTTTATCCATCATCCCAAGGACTTCTTTAATCTGAGAAGCAAGCCACCAAAACAAACAGATTCACAGAAACAGCATACTCCATAGTGAGGGGAAAAAGTTTGCTGGTGATAAGATGGGCTCAAGGGCCCTCCCTCTCCCCCTTCGACCCTTGAGACAGCCATGCCAAAGTGGTTCAAAACAGCAAAGTTTATGTTTAATCATCCAGGTAAAAATCCAACATAGTGGGTGGGGGTAATTTATTTAGTCTGTTTAATGTGTGAATGTTGTGTTTATTTTGTTAAAACTCAAATAAATATATTTTGTAAAAAAAAAAAATCAAACATAGTTCAGTCAGGTCATCCGGACGGTTTCTTTGTTTGCTGAGACGTTTCGTCCTTCATCCAAAGGACTTCTTCAATCTGAGAAGCAAGCCATTCTACAAACTGATT